>DWEI01004006.1:0-12139 GCA_018245875.1 Mysoria ambigua | reverse complement strand
GTAATTATAACAATCATACGTAGATAATCAATAAACACTTGTTTTAATAATATAAATTTACGTTCTGAGTGGGAATCGTACCCACTATTGCCGGCTCAACAGCCACAGTCACTAAACACTCCATCAACAAGTTAGGTACAGCGGTAATATACATGAAATGTATATCAGTTGAATATCCGATTTCTGGTACGCTTTTGAGTGTAACCCAATAATGGAGTGGCGTAAGGAAGATTGACGTGTTGTGGGCGAGAGTGCGCATTGTTTATCGGAGATTGCGAAGGAGCGAGGAAATCGGACACGAGAGAGGAGAGTGGTGGTTGTGATTCTAGAAGATTCTCAGGTTGTATGTATTGATTCTTGTGTTAGAACGTTGGCAGCACTGATTGACTTTTGTGCTATAATGTTGGTGAATACGAATTATATTTCAAAAGATAAGAGGCAGAGCGAATGAGTAATCCCTAAGCCTCTAATGGCGGGCTCTTTTAAGAAAAACATGGTAAGTAAGGGCATTTGATTTGATTTCGAGGAAGGAATTCCAGGATATTTAAATATAACTCCTGTTTTTGTCGTGTTGTCAATAACATTTTTTTTATTATTATCAAATTTACATTGATATAACTCATTAATTTATTTATGGTAATTTATATATATCTATAAATATAAGAATAGGTTTGTATATTCTTTTGTTTTGTTGTTACTTATTTTCTGTCTCCTAAAGAAGACGAAGGTAGAATACAAATAAAAAAATACATAACTACATAATTTAGTATGTACACGATACTGTACATTTCTCTATTTATATGCTCTGTCTAAAGGGTTGTTTGTAAAAGATCGTTCCACAGCGATCACACCATCTTTTGTATTGTCCCTCGGTGTCAATCGTGTGTTGTGTTATTGTGTGAAGTGTACTTTGTAATAATAACATAACATCATGCCTGTTAGCCGGAGGGTTAAGCAGAGGAGTGTAGCATTCCCACGATTCACGACTATATGTCTCATACAATGGGGAGTATGGCTAATGTTATTAATTTTGTATCAAAACCTATATTCAATGGTCACTTTTAAGACTATTTCCATACACCTGGTATAATTTCAGACTCAAAGCCCACTAATGTGTATTTCAAGTTGGAAGAATCCAATGATATTTATATCGCCCGTGTCCAGAATCGACCATCTGTACAGCAGTGCTAGTTCTAACCGCGGAACGAACGAGGTAGTCGATTAATATCACATTTTCTTTGATAGTTAATTCCGTCACTAACGATATAAGGAAGAACAGTTTGTCTAGGAAGTTTAATTTCCTATGTGAACGTAATTTATCTACCTCACGAGAGCGATATAATTTTATGGTTTTATTATTTTGTTTACCTCGGCCCGTTCTCTTCCTTATTTGCATAATAACCTTTCAGTCAATCACATATATAATTCTATAAAATGTCGATAGCGGAGTAAATTTTATCGATATCGATAAAATGTGCCGTTTTAAGTTATATGACTGCTTTGTTGGGTTGGTCGTCTTGGGTACAAATGCGAATGCCGATCAGGAAGTCCTGAGTTCGATCCCCGGGTTGAACACTACAATTTTTTTCCAAACAGTATTTTCTAGTAGTGGATCAGAGTGGTTCACACGCTATTCCATAGTGCGATGTAAACGTAACTGATGAAACGTGAGATTATTCTGCATTCCTCTGCCTGCCTCTCCGGGGATTACACGCGTGAAGTTACGTTAAGTTAGACGGATAGAAATTAATATAGATTCAAATTTCTAAAATATTACGATCACTGTAGATATATCTATTTTTGGCTATGTTATGTTGGCTTAAAATAATATAATGAAAGGAATAATAGATTGTAAGAATTGAAGGATTTTAGAAAACTACGCTTTAGACAAACAGCAATTGGCCAAGAAACTTTGCCTCAGGACCAGTTTTATTTTCCATCAACTCTCATATGGTTAACGGTAACAGTAATCTGCCACACTTAGTTTCGTCGTACCACTTTATCGATGTAATGTAGAACATGTGGCACATCTCTAATAAGATGTGGAGGAAGCAATTTCCCAGTTTCCTTCCGAACCGCAATAAATTTTTTTCAACGCTAAATTGAACTGCGCAGAGCATGAAATCCAGAACCAGTCGATGTTCACTTGGTATTTATATACTCGTATGCGCTCATCGTTGATGAAATACAAGATTTCGTTGGTAGTGAAGCACATCACCTGATTGATAGCTTTAGTGAGTTATGACAAGTTCGTCGTACATTGATGTGGTTGTTTTAAGTCGGTTTTATCGATTTTCTAATATACTAACAACAATTTTTAAGCCTCCACTTGTTGATTTTTTATGTTATATTTATTACGTTCTTTTGGATATTGTGTTGTTTACAAACTCCCGTCGTGACTAAGGGTTACTGGAATTACAGTGTTTTAGTTAATGATCGGTAAACAATGCTACAAAAAACGAAACATTACGTCCACAATCCCCGAAGAAGTGGGCATAGGAGTAACACATTCACACGTGCCACCAGCGACGTTTACACTTCGTTTCCTTTGTTTAAATAGAAAAATATGTGGCATATAAAAGTCGTAAAAATAATTCACATTAAGTAAGAAAACTCCTGACCTTATTCTACGATGAGAGAACTGCAGCGGGAAATTAAGATTTTATAGCGCACGTGCTGGAAAAATCCAGACGCGATGACATTAAAATGACGTTTTTTTTTAAAATTCAATTGCTCTTAGCGTATATTTTGTCTTTTATGCCGCTTGTAATAAATAAACAGTTAAATTTAAATAAGCATTTAATATCCAGGTTTCTTAAGTTTAAATGTAATTTGAATATGGATGTATTACGTTAGCGCCAAACCGCAGCAATTGTTCTGAATAAATATTGCAACACCGACAAGGTTTCCGATTATACATGCGTAATTAAAATTTAAAAATAGAATTTGTCGACTTGAAATGTATACATTTGTTTTATTTTGCATATTTAATGTTAATTTGACAAAAGTTTTATCAATAACATTGTAAACTAAATTAAGAAGGTTAGGTCAAATTTATTGTTCCAAAACAGTATTTTTCACTAGTTTACATGATTTTATTCCTCAATTTTGAAATTATCGCCATCATCATAATCAATGAATACAATTTTTCTTTTCATAGTCAAATTTCATTTTAAATATTCCCCATTTGTCCTTGATCACAATTTCAAGTATTACCGACAACAACCGTCACCAATTACTACTAACAGATTGTTATAATTTCAAATTGGAACGATGAAAATAACATGTGCTTGATGGGCGAGGCTCGACATAACGCGCAGTGTCCGACGGCGTGTGAGTTCGCGCGAACAAAGGTAACGTCGCGCGCTCCCACACAGCTTTCCCCGCGGCGGTGAGACTGGCGCTATCGATTGCCCATAACGCGGTGACGTGAATTCAATAGACAGTTACACGTACGCCGTGTGTGTACCGCTTTTTGTGTTCAACATTTATCTTATTTATCGTCGCGATTTATGTTAACGTTTTCTTTGCTTGTTATTCAAGACTTTTTCTTTGGCAATTATTGTGTTTTGTATTTGACATATGTGTATAAACTTTTTTAGGCAATTCTGTCTCACCTGTTTCGCTACAGCTCCGCCCCTGATTTTATGGTAGTTTAACGCTCCGCATGCATTCATTTCAGTTCTGCTCTTCAATTAATTTATTAATAAAGATACGATAGTAATTATTTCTCTATTTTAATTATAAATTATCATTCCATTTGTAAAAATTCCATTTGTAATAACAAATATTATTATTCTATTTATGCTTTGACTGACTCGTTGGTAGTATTGGTTCCAAGCGCGACTGTCGATCGAGAGGTCTTGGTTCAAATCCCCGGTCGGGCACTATTTGATTTTTCTAACATAGATGTTATAGTAGTGGTTCGAAGTCTGGATATTTGCCCGGTATATGGCAATACACTCACCATCTATTCCAAAGTGGGACGTAAACCTAACTGGACTGGAAACATAGGACTGTACTACACTCCTCTGCCTACCTCTTCGAGAATAACAGGCGTGATGTTATTATCTTTATTTAACAATAGAAATGACTTCAGGTTATCAATTAATTGTTATATAATTTCTATAATTAGCAATTCCACGTTCTCTGTTTAAATCACTAGAACCCGTGACGCAATCGCGGAGCAATAACAAACTCGCTCGATTAACACCATGATGCGTGACCGTTGGCGGTACACTTTTATAAGGGTGTTTAATTAAAACGACAATAAAGAGGTGCGTTTAGTTTAGTTCACAAGGCGGTGGACTATGTTGCATAGCTTCACAGCAAGTTAAGCAGAACGTGTACGATATCGTCAACCTTGTGCTGACTGTTTTAATATCTATTAGAAAATAAATGGATTATTACATATTGACAAAACTGTTGGTTTTGTCAATATGTAATAATTGAAATGAATTTCGAATAATAAATTTTGTATTACCTGGCTCGTTTGTTTTGTGCTGCGGTTATGTTTTATTTTTATTGGAATAATAAAAGTAATATTCGTAATAATAAAAATATTTTGAACATAATAAACATGGACTACTTATTAATTTAAACTAGATCATGATGTTAGCATTGCGCATTATCGAACGAAAAAATTTTTGGCCTTAATTTTTAAACTCCTTGACATTCAATTACTCTATACTCATTTATATAAATAATTTAAATTTTCTTATCCATTGTTAAACTTCATTGCAATTAATGAACCTTAAAGTAATTAAGATAACAGTTTTTAATATGATTTCTCAAAGTAAACAATTATATTTTGCATTGACAACTGAACTTGATACTCGCTTGGTTTGACAGAAAATTTTTATTTTTGTTCCTGCAAAACATCCCGAATACACACGAAAACTGACGAAGCATGCATCACAGACAAACATCCTATGATTTAATGGCACTTGTTCTGACATTTCCACTTATTATCGTAATTATAAAAAAATTCACACACTACATGATGTTTTTCTAATAAATACAACAAAATAAGTACACTCATTTTGATAATAACCTACTTGTATTTGAATGGCTTAACTTATTCAAAGTAATTTGATGCGAGCATAGTCATTTATTGTCGTTATATTTAGGTAGGTATTGTTAATTTTACATTCACAACTATAATAAGCTGATGAAATTGCCACACACTCGAGTTGGTAGTTATTCCGTCTTAGTTTTCTTGTGACATTTGATCAAGGGAGTTACGTAGAAATTGATTTATACAAGACTCGTTTAAAAATGACGGAACAGAATTTTTATTACAGTATAACGTCTGCCGATGCAGACGAAAACAAACACGTATGTGGAACGGTGCTATTTTCATTTTGGCTCCATTTGATGTTAAAGTTTTATAGGAAGTAGTCAATTAAAAGTTACACAGCGTGTCTATGGTCAATCATAGATTAATTACGTTTTTATGCTTTCAGATGTGTCTGTTACGCTTCATCCACCATTTTATTTTTTGTAATTAAATATTTTTATATAGAACATGGATTCGTCGTTTGTTTCATTATTTGGCGGAAATACTAATATTTTAAATATATCAATTGTTTTTATACGATTTATAATTTATTGTAATGTTTAAGGTACATAATAATATTGATAATATTGATTAATAATGACAATTATTGATAAAAATGTTATAATTCACATAGATTAGTTTTAGATTTATTTAACGTAATATCATGCCTGCAATCCTGAAGAGGAAGGGAGAGGCGTGCAGTACACTCCCGCGTTTCACCATTTACGTTTACGCCCCAATATGGACTATGTGGTGAGCCAAGTGTAATACACCGGGCATATATCCAGACTCCGAACCACTACCAGAAAATCTTAGTCAGATAAATCCAATAGTGCTCGACCTGGGAACTGAACCCAGGACCATTCAATAGGCAGTCGCGCTTGCGACCAACACGACTAACAAAGCATTAACATTATAATTCACATTGTTCTTAGAATTTCATTTTAAAATCTGTTAATGCGATTAAAAATGGTCTATGCCGAATTCGATTCGCCTCAATTCCATAGACAATGAATTATTGTGAAACCATTTTACATGTACAAGCACTGTATAGCAAATCGTTCGCTACGATTGACATGAGTTTATGTCTATTTTTTGCCCTATATTTTAAACGCAACCTCGTAAATATCTCGTTCTATGCTATGCTATTCATTTCAATGCTACACAATATACATTCTATGCATATCTTCAATCCTAGTTTATAAATAGATCAATAATGATAAATAGTGATAGTGACCATCGATAGTAATTGATGATTAATTCGCCGCCGGCGATGTTTGCTGGCTCTGAATGCGGTACCCATGTGTTCAGCAATAAGCAGTGGATCGATGAATGAACAGATTATGATGATGAAAATAGAATCTAAGGTTTTATACTAATATTCTTATTTAATATAATCTTGCCATATTTTGTCTGTAGAATGATACGACCATTTGAATTTTGAGATTAATTTCAGTTTTGTTTTCGTAATTTCGTAACTTCACGCCTGTAATCCCCAAAGGGGTAGGCAGAGGAATGCAAAACATTCCCACGATTCACTAGTTACGTTTACGTCCCACTATGGAATAAGTGCTGAATTGATGGATATGGATTCAACTTCCAATCAAAACAAAGAGGTGATTACTACGAGTATTTGTAACGCCTGAGTATCTATAATATATATGTATAGACGTGTAAAGTTGTATACATAGGTGTGTTTATGTATATTAACAACCGTCTGGTTTTCAAATTTTCTGCTTAGTATGGGATAAGACAGCTGTGTGTAAATTGTCCCAAGCTATCATCATTTCATTGCAAATGACATGATTACGAGAGGGGATGTCAACAGCCCCGGACGCGACGCGGTCCGCCGTTTTCTGTCTTACGTCATCAAATACTCACGAGACGCGTTCACGGTGCCGGATAAAACATAACATCATACCTGTAAAAGCAAATTGTTTGTAATTACCACGGAGTGAGTACCACAAGAGAAAAACAAACGTAGTGAGCGCATTGCAAAGAATATTGTATAAACTGCTCCGTTGCACTCTCTGCAACAACTTTGCAATTGAGAAAGAGTTCAGGGCACCCCAACAATCACTGAGAGTCCACTAAGACTAATATATTACTTTGATCCTCTATGATATTTGAAATGCAAATGATTTGTAATATAATCTATCGCGTTCTATCAAATAAACGTAACTTCACGCCTGTAATACCCGAAGAGGTAGGCAGAGGAATGCAGTACACTTCCGTTTCACTAGTTAAATTAAATCTCGCGTTTCAAATATAAATTAAAGTAGAAGCAAGCTTGATGGTATGAGCGTACATAACAAAAATATTGCCAGGTGTCACGACGAACCTAATGCAATGTAATCGTTAAGCTTGTAGTAACATTCGTAATTTTATGCAGAAAGTTAGCTTAAAAGGACATTTTATCTAGTGCGTCGTCCCAACTACGAGCGAGATTAAAACAGTTACAATTAGTGTTACGTTACAGCTATAAAAGGAGAGAAGAGCAGAGATGGAATATAATCAACTTGTAACGTAACTCTTCACTTAAGGCCTTCAATACTAATACTTTATTTTCACAGACATTGTATATTGTGCAGAGTTTCTAGATGCGAATCAAGCGATATAACGTCAGCGATCGAATCACGATTAAGACACACGAAATTTCTTATACCTAATAATAGTACAAGAGCGATATGTGTAGCGCTTGCTTGTTATAAATTGCGCAATTTTTTTGTTTTGCACAAAACTGTCTAAGCCGCGACTGATAGTTGCGTCATATAATAAATCACTTAAGGGCGCATTCACACTAGACGGCGAATTTGCAAATCACTTTTACGTGAAATTTAGAAAGAGTTCGTTTAGTCGCTGTATTGTACAGGTAATAAGACCACTTTAAGATATTTAAAAAACAATGTGCATATATAAATCCAGAAAATGTATTACAATAATAATATATAAACTACGATACAATAGTTTTCGTTGGACCTACACACCAACGTCTGTACTATCTGATATTACGGACTTGTTCACAGCCCTAAAGATCACTAACATATTAACAAACACCCTGAACACCATTTTATAGCTTGTTTTAGTTAACCACTCTCTTGATCACGTTATATGCGTACAGTGTGAACATACTATTCGCTGAGCAGAGCCTACTGGACGACAGTCGACCGCCAACTGTTCTAGTGCGTATGCGCCTTAATTTGGCAACAGCCCAGAAAGCCCTGTTCCGATGGCTTTAGGTCCGACGTCAAACAGTAGTCGATATTATAAAAAAAAACATTATAACACTTTATACCACAATATTACAATAAGCGGTTCAAATTTAAACTCTAAAACGTCTTAACAGCAATGTTTCGGTACACGTAAAATGCATCTTCTCTATAGACAAAAGAAACAAGAGATATCTCTATATACGGGTAATACTAAACAAATTTATAAAACTGCGTATTGAAATATTGTCGAAATGACTAGCGCATGTGATACCATACCCAAACGATGTGACAGTTAATCGATTGGTACAGTTATTAACGAACTTCAGTGTCGAAGGAGCTGGTTGCAATTATCATCCAGAGCCAATGTTTGTGTAACTAAAACAAATGTCTGTGGGTAAAAATATTATTCTGCGTTGAGATACGTATCAGCTGTCTGGTTATCATATCACTGGATCTAGTACCAGTCGGCCATCAGGTAGCCCCGCATCCCAATATTTTAGGTACTAATGACTGAAATATGCAGATTAATTAAAATATCGCGCGTAAACAAACACACTTTTGTTGTTTACTTGTTGCTTTGAGTATAACCATGACGCATATTAATAATAATACGGACAGATTCCAAGAACTGTTTATCGACCTTCACTGGGTGGAGAAGCATTTGAAGAAGACCATAGTTATAAGGCTGGATTTTTACATTTAGTTTAATTATACGTAGTGTGTGAGTAGAGACTAACACAAGTATTAATTATAAACTCTCTCCGATATCAAATCGCAGGGAGCACATACAATCTTCTTACATTTAGCTATCTACACAAAGATCCCCTAAAGCGTGCCATGTGTAGCAATACGCACTCGGCCGGCGTGCGGCAGACTAGTCTTAACCCTTGTCATTCTGACAGGAGACCCGTGTCCAATAGCAAATGGATGAATCGGGTTAATAATAAAGACTAAAACTAACCTATTATTTTAACATATTTAAATAACTTTAACGCCATTTAAATACTACGGCCCGAACATGAAGATAATTGAATATTCCTACATATGTACGAATTTACCTGCATACATAGCAAAAATATATAAAACCTTGAAAGATTTCATGTATCTGTCGGTCGCTCATTTTCAGCTCGATTTCACTAGACGTCGAGACGATACAAAGTAGATTAATTCAAAAGTCAAAACAAACGTTAAAACATTTTCGCGAGTGTCGCCTGACAAGTGGATTAATGTGGCTCTTCGCGAGCGTCTTTTCCCCGTGATTCTAATTCGGATTATTGTTAGTCCTCCTTTGTGATTATAATTTATCGCTGTCTAGACGCCAGCTCGTAAAAGAATATTTTATATAAACAAATTATAATTGATAAAAAATTGTAGAATATAAAATATAATTAGATGAGTATAATTTATCACCAAGTTCGTCGTCTGAATTATGACTTGAAGTTAGTTGTATTAGTGTTATCACATCGTTATTGCACATGTTCCGTAACAATCACTACACAATCAGTTGTCACCGGTTTGCCAATCTATAATGACAAGGTATAATCTACCAGTAGCTGGCCGCATATCAGTGATTTCCTGTCATTATGTCTCGAGTAGTTGCAACATTTATAATCACATGCAAATCTAACCGAAAACAAATGTCGTGTCGGATACCAAAATAAAGAGGTACGTCACGAACAATACACTCTGCACAAGAGACACCGTCCCATCCGCATTCAGTCGCGATGGCTGCCATTACACTAAATGAACCTCCGTCTTAAACAGGTGGCTGCAACATTAGTTGCAAGTGTTAAACCGTATCAGATGTAATCGGTATCGTATTTAACGTTTCGTTACCACGTAATTGTGGTTCAACAAATTGCCGTGTCTTTTTTATGTCTAAGCAAATATAACTTCTTTTATGTTCACGCCTGAATTCCCCGAAGGCATAGGCAAGAGATTGTGGAGTACTCACACGATCTACCTGTTGAACTTTGCCAATACTTTGTAAGCATAGTGCCATATATAGAGCTCAAATCCAGACTCCTATCCAGACTACTGAAAATTCAAGGTTAAAGTAGTCCCGAGCCAGGAATCGAAACCAGAACCTCTAGAGCAGCAGTCACGCTTGGAACCACTCGAACAACGAAGCGATCAAAGCAAATATGATGATTACTCTGATTGTTTCGATTATTCAATCACAAATCCTTACTTACGTGATTCTTTGATATTAAGTTCCACAAAAAGATCGTGTACCAATAGATTATTTACTATCTTGAACTTGTATATAGTCGAAACCTAGGTATTCGAATCCTTCAATTTCACTCCATTTCCAATTAAACACACTCCGCCAAAGTCAGGAACGTCAGCAGCGTCGAAACCTGCTCCAAGTATATCCATAAAATAGACGTGCACTTTTGTTTCAGTGTTCAACTTAAACTTTAACTTTACAACTCAGGTGATTGCCCGAAGTTCGTTTCGATTCGTCAAACGGCTAAATCCAACTCGTCGCTGAGAGTGCTCGCTATTAAAGTCGATGTCAATGAACTACAAGCTCATTAAATACTCTGAGACAGGGTTGACAGACACTGTAATCTGCCACTACACTCCACTATAATCTTCATTAGGGCAGCATCATTAAACATTACTGACGCCTCTTAGAATAAAAAACGTATCAAAAAAGAACATAAGTGAAATGCGATAAAATAAAGAAATAAGACAAGCAAATATAATATGAAAAGTAACATTATGCCTGCAATACCCGTACAGATAGGCAAGCAGACAGTACATACCCACGTTTCACCGGTACATCCCACTATGTTAGAAGCAGTAAGCCTATTGCCATACACCAGGCATATTTCTAGATTTAGAGCCACAACTAAGTCTAAGTTCGAAAAATCCAGTCGCGCTTGTATCTATCACGACCAACGAGGCATGCAAATACGGATATGCTAAATAAACGACAGTAATTTTGCCAGCCACCATAATATTTGTATTAACCGAGAATCGGACCCTAGACGTTATACACTTATCGCACTAAGCTATTTTATAAGCTTATAAAGTAGAAGTCATTAGTACTAATTCGTATGCGATTTCAGAGCCCTTTTCTCCAACTGCTGTATTGACTGGTTACGCCGAACATTAAGCATCACACAATTCTCTATGAGAAACAGAGGATTGTGTAATGTTCCGTGCGTCAGAAGATTGTATAGCTGTATGTGTATTTTGTGTACTGTTGTGTACCGTACGTTATATGTATTGATAACGTAGTATTGATATAATATGTCACTTGATTGCAGAATTATGCAGAGCATATGTTGTGGTGTCGTGGTGGTTGGGAACACTATGGACACAACACCTCAGGAGAAGCTTATTTCCAGAAGTGAACTGCAATAAGCTGATGAGAATAATGACTACGTGTGTAACACCTGATTAACTACATTTATATTTTTCTAAATACGTACTTTTATATACAAAATGATTTAAATAGTGCCGGTCACACACATTTGCTCTGAGTGGATATCGATCCCAGAACTTCTGATTCGGAAGCCAGGTCCTATGACCACTGGATAGTTAACATAGAAAGGTGTAAAGTTTTAATTTATATAACATGCCACTAATACTACGATACGTATATTACTAAGTTTATTCTATCAAGAGTTTTCTTATTGGCATTGGGTACAAAACTACAAGCGTAGGCTAGTTAATTATTTTAAAGTTAGCTTACGCAAGACTTTATTATCGACGCGGCTTCAGATTTAACTGAAGAGCCCTCGGATCCGTTGAGGGTCGGCTGACCTGGATAACATCTACAAGCCATCATCTCTTAGCCGGTTCTTTGACCCGAGCCACGACAAGTAAAAGGTAATTTGCATTTAGAATTGTTAGC
>DWEI01004005.1:0-12140 GCA_018245875.1 Mysoria ambigua | reverse complement strand
ATAAACAAACATCGCTATTCCATGCGCCATGCTGTTCGAAAACGGCGCCTATATTTAGAGCCAGTGAGTGTAATTCAATTAGGCAGATAATAGATAGTACAGTGACATTCAGCGCACTTCGTAAACAATCTTGTGGACTTTGTAACCGGGCTTTGATAAATGAGGGGTTTAATTAACGAATTATTTCGCAGTATACACGCTGCCGACAACGTCAAAAACAACGTAATCGGCCACTGATATGCAGTCAATAAACATTTAGTTAATTATGAAGGTTGCGATTTTTTTTATGCTGATTAGGAAAAATTCTCTATGATAATGTCACAAGAAACAATGCGTTTCACAAATGTAATCGCAACTGACGTTTCACATTTAACCAGATTATCAGTATATGCTTGCAAGTATCTTATGTCATTTTCCAAAAATTGCTATACAGTCTCTTTTTTAACAATACTTAGTAACAATTTCAGTATACATTACATTTTATGAGACAATACAGTGTTTATATACAAATCCGCGCTAAACAACATAATATTTTAGAGTTTAATAAAAGCAAATCATTATTTTATTGATCTTTATTATTAATATCAAAACGATTTAAAATGTCGTACATCACTTTACCGTTGACTTCATTGTTCAATTAACTCACACTACATTCAGTGTAAAAATCAGTAAAATATACAATTTTCAGTCTTAACATTTTATTGAATGTTACTGGGATGAAGTAAACACACAATCTCCAAACAATAATTTCTTGCAAAAATATATTACACCGTCATTTACTATTACAAAAGCAACGACAACGTCATCAAAAAAATCCACAATAATGGAGAACGTCAATAGAAACTAGCAATAAAAAATACGTACCGAAAAATATCTAAATGTCTACATATAAAATTCATGAGCCTATAAATAAATACTACCCTCAGTTGTGAGCGAAATTGTAACTAGAGTACGGACCGTCATTGGGTCCCCTTGCGCGACTTGTTCTTTGACGGCGTCGAAGAGAAATTGCAATTGAACGTCATGTCGTCGGTGAATATGTCGGACATGGACATGGCGTCGTTCTTATTGGTGTAGTGTAGGAATCTGTCCAAATCGTCGGCGGTTACGTTTTCCTTATCATCTAGTTTAGCCTCGGAGAAATGGAACCCTGCGAACTTCTTGCTGCACTCGGCGCTCGGGTACAACTGCACGCTGTCGCCGGCGGTGTCGTCCTTGAAGCCGCTGTCCACGCGCAGCCAGTTCACGTTGGAGAGCTCGCGGAGCGCGGCGGCGCGCGCGCCCGCCCGCGCGCCGTCGGCCACGGTCAGCTCGGACGGCCTGATGGCGCTCTCGTAGTACCCGGACGCGTCCGCGCAAAACGTGTTCTCGTTGAAGCCGCTGTCGATTCTCTTGAAACTCACGGTCGCGTCGCGAGCGGTCTTGGTAACATTGTTAGCACTATAATTACAGTGAGACGATGATTCAGTCAAAAAGTTGAGATCGACCTTACTAAAATCTATCTTCTTATCTTCCATGCACAGCGGATTTTCAAAGTTATCCAAGCTACTGTCCAGGGACATGTGCATTGGACTGAGGACCACCGGGGCACGGATTTTACTAATCTCGTGGGACAGTATATTTATCCTACGCTTCCCCTTTATAGGGGTATCGTCTAACAGATTTATATGATGTATTTCAGTGGAAGACTTCATTTCCCTAGATATCTCTCTCAAAGATTGTACTTTAACTAATTGATGAATGCTTGTATCTTCGACTATAGACCAAGTTGTAACTTTCTTTCCCGGCGAATTTTCCGAATCAGCTGTAATAATAATTAAAAACTTAAGTACGGCAGGATAGTACAATTATTCACAAGTGGATATTCTGTCAACGTCCACGTTATCGAATAAATAATAGCTCACTTGTAGGAACAGAAAGCAGACCAAAAAGCGAAACTAATGGATAAGTATTACATGCGGTGTTAATTTGCAATTTTCCGCACTTGGTTATACCAAGTTATACATCACTACCGTACACGTGTTTCACCACAAAACAGAGCATCTGTTCGTAGTCAACTTTGCAACTACAAGTGGTTGAGTCCATATTCCAATAACTACTAAAAAAACCGCAAAGAACACCAGTCTTATTTAGTTAGACAAGTGAATCAAAAATAAGTCCTCGACCTAGATTATTTAATCTGTGTCGGGGCGGAATAGAAATATATTTTGCGGCCACGTGCCGGGGTATAGGGTGTACAGGGGACTGACCCCGGCGCCGCTGGGGCGCGGTGCGTCCGGCCGCGCCTACGTGACCTGGATACTTTTGTCCAGCTGCTTAGCGGTGAAGCCAAGCTCTGCGCACCGCAACGCACATTGCCGTGAGGCATGGACCTCGTGGAGTGTGACCCCTCGGAGAGGCCATGTCCAGCGGAGAACCGCGAGAGGCTTATAACGATAATGTAACGAAAATAAATGTTCAACACTTCATCATTCTACTACTAGACACAATTCAAGCGTAAGTTTCAGAGGGATAGCCATTGCGTTTTCTTTTATATATTAATAGGTATATATTTTTATATATTGCTGCCACATAATTTCTCACCGTGTGTGTTACTTTGTAATGATCCATCGACGCTCATGTCCATGCTAAAGTCCAACTTCTGCACCGATCTGCTTCTATTCAAACTGGACATACTAAGACTACGTTTCTCCGAAAGGGACAACGATCCTCGCCTATTCTTGTGCGGCGAGTTTTTAAGTGACGTACTTCTCTTTAAATGTGATTTATTTGGAGTGATTTTACATAGACACATGCCCTTCTTCATACTCGCCGACTCTAATGTAACACAGTCATGACAGCTGGCCATGGCATCAGATTCGGGTGACGTAAAGTTGTTTTTCTGCAAGGAAACATACTCTGATTAAGAAAGACAGTACATCCGTTTCCTAGTTTCATTTCTATAACACATGTTTCTCTCAGGAATTCTCTGAACAACGACACAGACCATGTTTTAGAAGACAATCTTGTATAAATAACATAAACAAAATTAATCTGGTATCATTGATATGTATTATTGTACTGCATCATTTGATTCCCAACTAAAATTAAAATCTGCGATGAATCAGTACACATTTCAAAATC
Organism: Mysoria ambigua; assembly: GCA_018245875.1. NCBI lineage: Eukaryota > Metazoa > Arthropoda > Insecta > Lepidoptera > Hesperiidae > Mysoria > Mysoria ambigua. The sequence goes on along the minus strand of DWEI01004005.1, from coordinate 9,017 downwards.
AAGATTATACTTTATCACTTCATGTCTTAAGAAGTAATTTTGTATTACCAGTTATTATGCTAAAAATATTGTACTGGAAATACCTCTTCATCGCTGGAGGTAGCTTTGGTGACAGGTGATATAGAAACAGAAGCCAAAGAGGACGATGTGCCAGACTCTTGATCCATACGTCTCGGCGTCCGGAACTCTATCGGGCTAAAGCAGGGCTCGCCACAGTCCACCACGTCGAGGATCTTGTTCCTGTAGCACTGCTTGTTATTGCCTGACGTCCCTTTTCGTAGCGGCGTACCGAATGTACGTTTCATGCCCTTGGCCACAAAGTCATGGTTTTGTAAGCCCTGTAAAACAATGTCACAAAAGTGTCAAAAATGTCATAAATATATATCGGCACAAGTGAAAGAATTTAATTTATATGATAATTTAATTATCTAAATATCCTACAAATTACAGATCTTATAACATCTCTTGAACAAATTACAAATTTCCACTGCTTGAAATACATTTCCCCCAAGGTACTTTTGTCTATAATTACCACACTGGATGTGGATTGGGTATCACAGATCACTTGTGGGCCAAGGCGGGGTGTCCAGATACGTCGGGCATGATTTTTCAAACATTGACCATATGTAGCATCCAAAATGTTAATATGATTCTTACTCTGGCCAAAGTGTCATGCTTGTTTGTTGCACAATCAAATTCAGTTGGAGTACCTAAGTCAATTTAATTTCTATGTGGTGTCAGACATGCAGCAGTTGCAAATGACATTATTAACCTTGAGAATGAAGTGGAAACATCAAATCCTAAACATGTCTGCCGTCTATATCTTACAAAGGAATATACTTGTTTTCATAATATAAAATTACACATACTAGATCCGGACTAAATATCACAGGTGTATGGGCTTCATATCTCGATGGTGGACGTGGTTCCACTTGTATCTCCTCATCAGTTTGCTCAGAATCATAGTGTTCCATATCGCTGTGCTCTTCAAAGAACAATTTTCTGCGTAACGACCCATTGACGGTGATCTCATATTCATCTGCAAGAAGATTTTGATCCTGGAAACCAAGTAAAAAATTCTTGTATACCATATTTTATTTTTCATTACATTTTATTGTTTACAATGTTCAAAGTAAGTCCATGTTATAAAACAGGCTTAAAACTAACATATTGTAGGTTAAAACTAACATGTTTGTTGTACAGCTTGACATGTAGTAATAATTTTCTCTAGAATGATGTGGTCAACAGTCCACAAGTATAACATACACAATGATATTAAGCTTCAGGAGTGGCAACACGTTTGTACAAGCACTCAATGAAACTAATACTAACGATTACTTACTACTCCCAAACTAACATAATCTAATTAATAAAATTAACAATCCTTATACCTGAATTCCACAAATAAAGTGCCAATATCTTATATGAACTATATAATCACCCTATTCCTAAAGTGTTATTTGAAAAAAATTTACTCCTCTCTTCAATTAAAAAAGTTTGATCACACTCGTTTGTTATCACAGATATATATGTTATTTCTCTGCCCACACCTTAAGGTGATTTGCATGATTTAAAAAAAAACAAGAATAACAAAAGTAATAATAATTACCTTATCTATAGCAATAAATAAATTGCATTATTGAATACCTGAATGTATGTGCAGAATGGTTGTAAAATTTTCTCCACTTCCGGTGGTAGAACTGGTGGTAATGTGAGAATTGTTTGAGCTGAAACTGTATGAAATAGAAACAGTGAAAAGATTTATAATTGTAGTACATTGCTATATTATCATAGTACTGCTTCCATTTACATTTTAAAACTTAACACTATGACTGGCGCAGAGAATGAAATCCCGCAGATATGCAATCTTGCAAGATTTTATTTTTGTCGCGTATTTATGATATCAGGAGCATTCACAAATCGAAGTATGTGTTATTCAAAACCAATATCCGACAGTAGCCTAGTGGATAGCAGTGATAGCCTAATGGTTTTAAACACGACCTCTCACTCTTGAAGACCGGGTTCAAATCCCGGGTGTGTTCAAATCCCTCTTAAAAATGACCATTTTTAACTTTAAATATCACTTGTTATTATGGTGAAGGAAAACATCATGTAGAAATCTGCACACCTTGAGTGCACAAAAAAAAAACAAAAATGTTCTCTAAGGTGTTTGAAGTCTGCCAACACACACTTGGCCAGTGTAGCAGACTATGGCCTAAACCTTCTCATTCTGAGAGGACACCCATGTTCCTGCAGTGGAATGATAGATGGGTCAATATCACATGTAATAAAATAAAAATTGTAACTCAAACTTATAATAAAACGAGAAATGGCTTAGAATGTAAAGGAAACAGAGGGAAGTATCTCAAAGTATCTTACAACTTTGTCAATTAGGTTTCAATTACGAGTGTCGAACAGCTAGCTACAAATGCAGCAAAATGCAATCGAACATAAAAGATTAAACTTGAAAAAAAACTCATATACTTGGAAAACTCATATACTTGGAAAAAAAATTCAGAAGCACGTGTCTGAATCTTAATAATTATTTTACACACTTTAAATCACAAAACATAATTCAGACTGTTGATATTTTTTCTGATCAATATTTAATTATTCTCCTTGTTTCTTCTATGGAAATTCTATTATTTTATTTTCAGGCTCACATAATAATTTTGTGTGCCAAAAGTACAAAAATATACAATTGAGCAAACCTTGGGGATCCCCTTATGTCAATCTAAGACAAGACAGTTTTTCAAGTGCTGAATTGCATTTCCTAGATTGGTGCAGATGGCCCAATGGTTGCAAGTTTGACTGCTGAGTAAGATGGTTCATTTTCAGAGTCTTGCACAGAATTAATGTGTATTTTTACTAGAAATTACCAAAAATAGCACAGAGTGTAGATTTATGCATGACATGTCAATAAACTCACTATTAATTGGTATGTATAAACTACATGTAAAAAGTACTAGACTCTTCTGCTTACTCATACAAAAAATACCGGTCTGTTTTATATAATTGTTTGTGTTATAAATACATTATTGTCATACAAATTTAAATTTGTGTTAAATCTTCTATCCAGAGTTGCTTCCATCCAGTCCAGATATGTTATAATTGTGTTTTTGACACAAAAATGTAGTGTGCATAGAAGTACTGCAATTTATTGCTGTGTGATATTATGGGAGCAGTGAAGTATGGAGGAACAATCCCCATTATAATGTGAATACTATAAGGGAATTTCTCTATATGTATAGATAAGTCAAAGGCCGTATTGACACTGAAATTAATGTCAGATAGTGTGCAAAGTTATGTAAATAAATAAAAGAATATCGTTTAGTAACATTGAGCATGTTCCATTAACAACAAAATAGTAATTGGCATATGCCTGCAAGTTATTCTGAATGGTGGTGCAGACTTATATTTATCATGTAAACATGTCTTGAATAAGACATTTACAGCACTAGTTGATTTCAATAACATTCAACTCACCTTCCCTTGTTTCTATAGTACTCTCTTTTATAAAGCTTGTTATCTGGATACTGGTGTCAATAGAAGTTTGGAGTAAAGGCTTCACTTTCTTTGATGACTCAAGTGGACTAGGCATTACCATCTCTTGTGAGAAAAATCTGAAAAAATAATAATTCAGGTAATGTGAATATCATATATAGACAAGTATATGTATGTATCTGTATGTATGCTATAAAAGCCAATAAACTTAAATGTGTCCTATATTGAGAAAACTTTAAATGTACCTATTTTTATGTACCCTCAAACTAAAATTTTAATTTAAATTAATATAATTTTTTGAAGATCACTATGATTACACTAATATATTATTTATCTTACTGAACATGCTTTATATAACTTCACTGCATGCACATGCACTGAATTAACATTGCACCTCCATTATTTAAAGTATCAGCTAACATTAACCTATATACATATGTCCAGAAAGATTTTTTGTGAACCAAGGACACTCAACCTTTGGTGGAGGGCTATATCAACAGTGAACAAATATAGGCTTGTGATGAATATTATGAATCAAGTTATAATTTTAAACGTAATATATTTTTAAAAAAAGAAAATCAATATGCACCATATTGAGGCCCTTGAACTATTTCAATAACTTGGCTAATTTATGAAATGTGTAATCATAATAAACTTTGTTAGTCCACTGCTGGATGAAGGCATGACACAAAAAGCACCATTGCAACCTATCCTCAGCTCGAAATGTGTAATTAATGGTATACATTTCATTTCAATTATAATTTTATTTGTATTGAAAAAACAAAGTGGTAGCCATAGGGATCTCGTTAGTATTCAACCACTCATTGCGGATTGTGGATTGTGGATTGATGTTGTTGTATTGACAAAAATAGCTTATAGAAGACCCCAATTATTTTTCAAAGCACTAGAAACAAGTCTCTGTAAAATTATACAAATGTTTTTCCCCAAAGAAATAGGCTGAAGTGTATAGTACACTCATAGGTAACACATAGCACTGTTTGTCCCAGTATTAAATAAATGGTAAGTCTATTGCCATAAACCCAGCACAAATCTAGACTCAACCACTATGGGAAAATCTCTAAAGTTAAACTAGTACATGAACAGAATTGCACTAGTTATATTAAATTTTATTGTATTCTTGTTTCATTTTTATGTTAATTGTATTATGGATTGTATGTACCATAGTATTTGAATTCCATTCTTTTCTATTTATATATTCTATTCTATAACATCTAGTTTATTTCATTTGATATTGAATGTAGATATATACTTACAGTGAAAATAATAATAGGATGGCGTAAAAGAGTATTAAAATATTCATAACATTCAATCATACTACCTTTCCGTAGCTTCTTCGGCGATTTTTTCCATGGCAGGGTCAGGAGATGGCTCAAATTGACTATTGCACACGACGATATCCGTAGGAACTAAAGTGCACGCTTGATCTATATCCCATTTGAACGCACCACCACTTTTCTTTTTGTAAATCTTGCACATCCCGGGGCTTAAGCAAACGTTTTTATAACTAACGTGGTATAACAAATATAAACAATATGGTAATAATAAATTAATCACACATCAATAACTCACCTGCATATCGGTTTATGTAATCTCTCAATGAGAGCTTTATCAAAAGGATTGCGAACTTTATTTTTAGTTGGTGGTGTTGATTTAAAATTTGTATTTAACCCATCTTTTTTGGCACTCATTTCGAAAATAACGTAGTTTGTGACATTCAATTGTCAACTGTCTGACTGTTTTTCTAGTGACTTGAGATCCACAGATAACAAAGTATTGGTACTTCAGAAGCAAAAACAGATGAGAATTCGCTATAGTTGCTTCCTAATTAAAAAACAATCCGACTGTGCCTACACACCTTACACTAGAAAAAAGAAAAATCGTACCCTTGTAATCCCTGAAAAAGTTGGCAGAAAAGTAAGGTAGACTCTCAAGTTTAACCAGTTATATTTATATCCAAAGAAATCATTAATTTATAGTGTCAAGTTGTAAATTTTGATCACACTAAAACATGATACTTGTCGTATCAACTAATATAACCCGAAGAAAATAAGTAGGCACCTTGCTGTGTAATGTGTAGTTATCTCTATAGGAAATAGGCATGATAACGAAAAAACAAAAGTGAAAACAAAAGTAAAAAGTGAAAAAAAATGAAAGTGAAAGAATAAGTTCCTTAAGAATCTCTTTTTTAGGTATTTCTGTTAATTCTTAACTTTTGATTTAATGCGGAATATATATTGCGGAATATATATTGCGGAGTATATGTACATGTAAATAGAAGCAGGTATCCATTATTTTCACCACAACGGTCTTATATAATATACATGTAACAATAATTGTGTAATACTAAGATTTCACGTATGATACTTTTATAATAATCAATTCGTTACACTTGTCTTTGTCAACGGACATTTATGTTTTGACAGATGAGTCCGTTGTGATTACAAAGTTTTTTATGTTTATTTTATTCAAAGCTGTCGATTATCGTTATTATTATCTATCATCTGCACCATTGTAAGCAACAATATTGAGAAATACTTAATTGCACATATCATGGACTACGAATACGAACCAATGGATGTCGACTTGAGCAATAATTCAATTCATGCTATGGATATTTCTTACAATGACATAGATCGTAAGACGCCTGAACTTAAAATCAAAGAAGAACCGTGCGACGATAAGTGTATAAATAATAATGATAATTCTGTCCGTAATATTCCGGCTATTCCTCCAACAGTTATAAAACGATTTTCATTAAATATGCCATCTCGTAAAGGAAAATCACCCCTTATTGCTAATAATGTACTAGCAATCGTTTTTGCTATTTTGGCTTCAGCTTCAATAGTTATTTATCAAATTGTAAATATCGAATGTAGTGAGGAATTAGATTTAAAAGCCTTAAAGCTGTCCCTCACTAGGAACATATATGGACAGCCACAAGCTATAGAGGATATTATTAATACGATGGAAAAAAAAGCCAATAGTAAAATATTGATGTTCTATGGTGGAACAGGAGTTGGCAAGACATTAACTATTTCACTTATATTAGATAATCTTTACCACTATGCCAATATTTATCATTATACAATGCCTACTTTTGTTGATTCATTCTCTCCGGATCTTATGCTTGGAATGACTCTGTGTCCTAATTCAATGATTATTGTAGATGACTTGATTAGACCAGATACAAAAGTTAAGAAACACATAAACAAGTTCATTGAAAAAAGTGAAAATTTGAATAAAAAAGTCACAATAATATTGGTGTTTAATTGTGACACAATCAATGACCGGTATGTTAAAAAATGTGATTATTCTTTCTATGCAGAGTTAAAGGAATCTTTTACTGATATAAAAGCATTAAAAACCTACATAAGGTTCAACTCTTTAACTGAAGAGCACTTGAGAAGATGCATTGAAACAGAATTGGGAAATAAAAGTATAAGTAAAGTGGAGTATGAGGAAATATTGAAAAATTTCAATGTTTCAGTTGACGGTTGCAAGGGTATACATAAAAAGGTAAAACTATTGAAATCATAGATAAAACTTTGATTGTATAAGTAATTTGAGTAATTAAATTTTATTGGTAATAAACTGTACTATTATTTATTTGAAATAAGTAGTTAGTGAGCTAGGTGGAAGATAGAGATTTATTGGTTTTATCACTCACTGTCTTTATGTGTTAAATATGTTTACTTGATTGTGTATGTGCTATGCTTTACAGTAATAAAATTTAGAAGTAAAGCAGAATATTTAGTAATTCATCTAATGGGCTTCTTAAACAATGGGTCGCGACCCCAAATGCGTAGCAAAATTCTGGGGTCGAGATTTTTTAATGTCAAATAGCAGTTTCAAACATTCCACCAAGATTTGATTTGTTATGCAATAAAAAACAGGCACATCAATCACATTAATTTTTTTACTTATATTTTAATTTAATACTTACCATGCAACTACTTAAATATATTCGAGAAAATTTAGACAATCCGAATCCACATTTATTTTTGAAACTATAATAAATACAATTTTATAATTTTATGTGCAATTTTTAATTTTAGATTTTTGTATGTTTCACTATGAATTCTAAAACTATATATTTTCATATGCATATTTATATTTACCTAATGAATAAATCATCAAAAAATATTAATTTATTTTTCTTTTATATTTGTATGGGGTCATCAAGAAACTCACAATCATAAATGGGGTCGTGAATGACAAAAGTTTAAGAAACCCTGGTCTATCCTCATTTTGGTTTTTTCATCAACACATCCTACACAATGTCAGGACATCTGGAGGTTTAAATAAGGTAGTATAAGACATTATGAACATATTTCAATGGATAAACTGAGGCTTTCAAAGTGATGATAAAGAGTTTAGGACCTAGTCTATATGAAAAATACTTTATTACTCTATCTTTGAAGAAAACTGTCCTCAAATTTAATCTGCTTTGTAGCACAGTGTAGTTTGACAACTAATAGTTTTCTTTTACCCTCTGAAATTACTTTATACATAATTTTTACAACCCCATTAAAAGCATCCAGTGGCCAAAACATATTATCACCCTTTGAAATAGACTTCTGTAGAATAAATGCCTTATCTATTTACTTAAAAAAAAATGTATAATATGCATATATTGGTGGTAATGTAACTTCACATCTGTAGACCCTGGTGAGGTAGGCAGAGGAATGTAGTACATTCCTATTTTTCACTAGTAATGTTTAGGGCCCATTTTGGAATAGGTGGTGAGCCTGTCGCCATACAACTAATCTAAGACCAAGCCATTACTACCAAAATCTGCATTACAAAAATCTGGATATAGGTTGAGGTAGTTTAGTAGTAAATTAAAGTAGATGTAGTTATAGATTAAAAAGAATTTTATTTTAGAGAATGTTACATGATAATCGGCAATGCAGAGTTTCAAGAAATTATTTTGAATAGAAATATTAACATATTTTTAACACACCTACACTTTCACATGTTCAATTATTCTACAACAAATTTAGAGTTTATCATAATAACGAGCAAGTTGAAACAAAGTTATTGGTGCATTAAAATATAAAGTACTTTTATAAAGATCTAGCTACATCAAACAAAAAAAAACTCGAATTATATACCTAATAGGGTGCAATAATAACTTCAATTAAACTAAAGTTTATGTTTCACTCGTGTAAATTACACAAACTGATAATTTTAATACAATCCTAATTATAGCAACAAACCATACACTATCGTATAACATATTATGCTTCTTTACAAATATCCACACAATACATTTCTAGCTGAATGGTTAAAATTTTTAGTTAGAAAAAGGTTGTGGTGTTAGTGAAATAAAACTACAAAAATGTATAAAAAAAACAAAACAAGTCAATGGAAGCTTTAAAAAAATATATGTAAAATTTCAGTACCACATTATTGCACTGCACCCATTGAACATATATCTACTTAGTTTACACCAGACACCAGTGCAACAGGAGCATACTTTTTTTCTTGTC
>DWEI01004004.1:0-12143 GCA_018245875.1 Mysoria ambigua | reverse complement strand
ATTCTAGTAGAGGCTCGGAGTTTACCTCGGAGGCACCTATTCCATAGCGGGACGTGAAGGTAATGTTGAAGCGTGGCGGGGTACTCTCCTCTGTCTATCGCTTCGGAGATTGCTGGCGTGATTATACGTTAGCATAAACGGGAGAGTCAGCAGATCTCAGCGTAAGCGTATATACCATCGTCAGCCTATCTCGGTCCACCACGCGACAGCCTCAAAGACCGCCACGGTGTTAACACTTGGATCAAGTCGGTCGTACAACAAGCCCACCTGAATAGCTCCTTCAACAGACGAAAGCTCTTTGTTTCGCAGATTTACATGGGAAATGGATGGATAATATGTATGTATGTATGTATGTATGTATGTGTGTATGTACCGACGAGGGCACAGAGCACGAGCCCGGCGCTACGTGCTGCGCGCGCCCCCGCCGCGCCCCGGGCTGCGAGCTGCCCGCGTCGAGCTGCGCGGCGGCCGTCTCGACGGTGTTAGCAGGCGCGGGAAAACTGTTGTTTGTGTTATCTTGAATTTCCTTGTGGTGCGGCGCACGGATGTAGAGTATTTGCGGTCGCAAATCGTTCTTAAAGCTAGTGACGTTTTATTTCGATATGGTATTATGTTTCGTGGGGAGGTCTGCGCTAAGGTTTGTATTCAGGGGGCGGGTGTTGAGGCTTCCTTCATCTTATATACCCTACACCGTTACTGAAATATCTTGTATTCACAGCAAGCAGCTTTAAACACATTACTGGCGCTGTATCATTGCTAAGCTTTAACTAATTTATTTTTCAAACACATTATATATATGTAACGAACAGTTAACAGATTGACACTTTTTGAGTTTATGTTGTGATTGCCTCATTGGTCGAGTTGGTTTTAAGCGTCACTGCCGATCGAGAGGTGCTGGGTTCAAATCCCAGGTGGAGCACAATTTGATTTTTATAATTTTAATTTACAAGTAGTGGTTCGGTGTTTGGAAATATGAACGATATAAGACAATAGGCTAACCATTTATACCATAGTGAGACGTAAAGCTAACCTGTGACACGTGGGGGTGTAGGTGCTAACTGTATTCTCTGCCTATCTCTTCGAGAATTTCAGGCGTGATGTTACGTTTTCACATTTTCTGAGTTTATGTATTTAAATTTACGAGTATATAGGAAGGAATAGGTCCTAAATTTGCCAATTTTAAACACATTGTTGTTGCAACGAAAACATTTCGTTCTTAATTCGAATGTTCAGAGCGCCTTGGCTACCCTCTATATGACCAGCATTAGGATATAATAAAAATAATAATAATTTTATTATCATACCTTAATTAAATTTTACAGATTAATTACTGAATGAAAAATATTGCTATATATGGTCTTTGAATATTTTATGATGAATTTCGTTATGATCGGTGTTCAACAAGTGTCGTAATAACTGGTGATTATTTAAAACTATAACATCAACACTAAAGTTATTAAGAATGAGTTGTAACGCGGCCACACAGTAATTGCTAGGTGTCGGGGCCACGCGCCTCTCTGTAACGAGTAGTGACTCGACACGCCTTCTATGGACATCGATAGACTATCATAGACTAAAAAATACTTTTATTTATAGTCTGTGTTACATAAAAACTTGTGTGATAGATTGAAGAGTTAAAACGCATGATAATACATTTTGTTTGTTTACATTTAAAAGCATTAGGATATTGCTTTAATCCTTTGTCTCCGTTTAAATTAGTACATTCAAAATATCATTGAAATGTACCTAAAGTTTAATAATTAAGTGGCTTAAATTGTACTAATAGTCAAAGTAAAAAAAAATGTTTTAAGGTTTAATAATACCTGCTATAACCATCACCCATTGGTGGCCAACGTGGTTTACCTGATCTCAATCTGATCAGCAATCTGTGTTTAATAGCGGTGCGATACAAAAGGATTAAATACATAAATTTATCGTCACGAGCCCTCGTCCCGGTCTGCGCCTCACTACGGCCCGCAGCTGAGAGGTTGTCGCGCGCAGCCGCTCGGCGGCGCCACTAGCGCGCCAACTTTTATTTACCCTGTCAACCGCACACTACTCCAAGTTTTTCCATCCCCTAATCGAAATTTTGGCTTCTGACATTAAAATATTAGTTTTTCTAGCTCCTATGTGAAACACAAAGGAGCGCTGATATTCAATTTTACGTTTCTATAACACATTTTTTGTTATAAGAGCCACGAAACAATTGACGATTTGATTAGGGTTTTTTTTTGTTCTTTCGCTGTTCCAGAACTCGATAAAAACTTATAAGGGATAGATCGGGTTTGGTTGATGGACATGGTTGGTTCATTTGTCGGAATTCGAACCCGTAACATCATAAATTCCAACCGCCGAATACTTGCAAGCCTATTGAAAGGTTTAAACCAATTACAAAGTACCAGAAACGACTAAATCGTCTATACGAAGGGTGGTACATTAACCGTTGCAATTATCTCTACAATTAGACAGCTATTATTACGCAGATATATTACACTGACCGGCGAAAATTTTCGAAATCAAATATCACATTTCACCCCAGAACCGTTGTATAATTACTCGTTGTTATAGTTATTTTTACATGCTCGAAGCCACTCGCAAACTAAACCTTTTCAGTGTAATTAAATTTTACAACAGATTAACTACCTTTAAAACCATATCTAAAATTCAATCTGCCACTAACACGGTAGTATAATTGAATGTCAGTAATACAATAAACAATGCACACATTGCCGTGCGTTTAAATATTCAAATATTCCATTGACTATGCGCTTGGTGAGGTTATATGTTATGAGTTAGCAATGTGTGTTATTAGGTCCGGCCGCGCCGCGCCTGCCGAGCGCTCTCACGATTCAATATTCAGTGTTTGCTGACATGTCCGCCTACCCCAATAATCGATTGGGGATGGGTGGCCGTTAACATACCAGCAACTTTGTATCGCGGGTGTAATTATCTTTACGATTAATATACTTTGATCGAGCGTCAATATTCACTCTGATTGCTTTTTTTTTAGTTTTAAATTGGTGTGTTTTCGTTTCGAATAACTTTCCAGCCAGCAATAATCGATGGGAGACATTTGCTGAAAAAAAGGAACTCATAGAATTTTAACCGATTCAACTTTGTGTAGATTTGTATTGTAGAACCATTGACGTAATTTCACGCCTGTAATCCCCTAAGAGGTAGGCAGAGTAATACAGAACACTCTCACACATCACCAGTTACGTTTACGTCCCACTATGGAATAGGTGGTGAGCCTATTGCCATACACCGGGCACATATGTAGACCACTAACAATGTTTGATTACTCTGTATATAAAACAAAGTATCCTTATCACAACGCGCGCCGGCCGTTAGCCCATGTACACAGGGGGTGTGCGCGGGCGGCAGGAACAAGGAGTAGCGTAATCCCCGCCAGGACGCTGGTGGGAGCGCGCATCTGCCGCGCTCGTAATCTGCCGACGGCGGCCGCGGGCACGGCCGCGGCGGCCGTGCGGGGGATGGAAGCGACCACCCCTAACGTTGTTTTATTTCACACGTCGGCCTGTATCGGCCTACTGGTGACAGAACTATCGTAACGGTTCCGCTAACCGATACTATTGACGCTGGTACTCCTGCAGGCTTGTTTCAGGTTTAAGCTGGCCTGGAGTGCGAGATTCAGCTGCTTGTCGGTTCCGAACGGTACGCTAAATCTCGCCTGTAATCGTCGAAGATGTAGGCACAGGAGTATAGGACGATTCATCACTTATAACATAAAACTAATTGAATCTAAATCATTAGCGATTCCGATGTTAATGTAATAATTATTATCACCACACTACATCCTTCAAGTGTGACGTAGAATGTAGCATTTTGTATAATTTGCGACTTTATAATCGTATTGTCATAATTTCTGTTTTCCTAAATGTAATCGTATCGTCGTGTCATTATTATTGCCGAGCAGCCAGTCGCATCTAGCCCCGTTCTGCGCGACGTCGCCGTCGGTTCCCTATTAGAGAGCGGCGTGTTTGCCGAAAGTAAACATTCAAATTGTGTTCGTGATGCCTATCGATCTGAGCGTTCCCATTTTGAGCACGATTTCCATATACCACGTTGTATATTGTATACTGGCACCTCAGTAATAATTGCGTGTTTTTGAATAATACAACATCGCATGTAGTATGTGCGTGCACGAACGTGACGTCACACCTGTGACGACCGAAGTGTCCATCGCCTGTCCCGCGACCTGACCTGCCCGTCATGCAGACAGGTGTTTTTGTTGTTGGATACCGATGCGATAGTGGGTACCGTTCGCCACTACACTCAGTGCACTGGGCCCGGGGGGCGCCGGCCGGCGCTGGGCGGGCCGCGGCGGCCGTGTCGGACGCACGGGAGCGCTTGCAGCTGCAGCGGTTGCAGCTGCAGCGGTTGCAGCGGTTGCAGCGGTTGCAGTGGCGGGAGATCGCGGTACCCACATTTCCGTCGCTCGGTCGTCGTCGGCTGACTGTAGTCCTTGTCTGGCACCTCCTCCTTCACTTTCGCCTCCATCTGCAACAACATATTGAAGATTATGCGACTAGTACCATATTTTTAAGGTAATATCACTCCTATAAGCCCTGTAAGTTAGGCAGACTGCGTAGTAAGTAGAGCTACGCTTGACCAGTTGAGTTTGTTACAGTGTGGAGAAGAGGGTGAGCCTGTCGCCACGCGCCGAGTACAAATCAAAACACCGAGTCCCTTTTATCATTTTAATTAGTAATTTTAAGTTCAAAAAATCTAATAGGTAGTAATAAACAATAAATGCTTTTACTGGCTATTATGGTCAAATAATTCAATAATATGAAGTGAAGAGTAAATTGTGGATGGTCATGACTATCCATGGGTATCTGCGGTTTAATTCCAATAGGATTTTAGTAAGTTCACGCCTGTAATCCCCGAAGGGGTAGGCAGAGGAATGTAGAACATTCCCACGTTTCACCGGTTACGTTTACGTCCCACTATGTAATGGGTGGTGAGCCTATTGCCATGCATCGGGCACATCTCCAGACTCGACGACGCAACGAGATTTTAGTATTAGAACTGATAAATTTGACGGGATGATATATAAACGGGAACGATAGAGAGACGTGGAAAGAGATAGATTGAGAGGATAGAAAGAGACAAAACGTGTACCTAAGCAATAGATTAAATTGTCTGTTATTGTCCCAAAATCGATGGAACAAATGTTTAACATACAGTTAGATTATTATCCTAGATACAAGTTAACCAAATCCCGCTAAGATCATTGACGGAGACCTTCCCACCCGTAACGGCGGCCCGAGAGTGGCGGTAGTGCCGGGCGGCGCCGCGCGTGGCGCTGGCGGGCGGCGCGCGGGCGGAGCGCGCGCCCCGGCGGCCGCCAGCGCGGTCTGCCGGGCGCACACCGGGCGCGCTCGACCACCGCGGCAGATTACACCCGCACATGTCGTGCTGGGAGGAGGTCAGTGTGTAATAGTTGAACGACGGATGATGATGATAACATTCGAGGTGATGCGTCGGCTGTTGTGGACGTAACCAGAGGCGTCTGGAAACGGATTGACGTTAAAGTAAACGGCGAATGCAGAACAATATACCCTTGAGTGATAAGGGTGGCCTTTGAAGAAAAAAAGTTTCTTTGCTTGTTTTTAGATTTGGCATCAAAATACTTATAACCCCAAATGGATGGAAAATATTTTTAAACAGGTATTTATTTATTATACACCATTAATAGATAATACAAATGATAAAGTTAATGCCTAGTGATATTCTCCATCAGTCACAGAACATTCAAATACAGAAGACTCTATTTTTATTTTACTATCAAAACATGCCCTAGAAATAATACCTATGGTAAATCATTTACTGTGCCACTTGTATCGTGTCATAAAATAAACATCGATAAAATCACAACGTTCTAAAACCCTAGTACGACGGCACAGAAAAGTGAACCTAATATATATCTTGACCGATGACATCAGACTGGCCGATGGGGGAAGCGCAGGTGTTTGAAACCGGCATGCGAGTAAGAAGCCCTCGGCGCTCCGTACCTACCCCGCGATGGAACTGGCGCGATTGTATAATTGTAATAACAAGAAAAAGCGCAACGCAGCGGTGAGGCCAGTGTGTATCAACACGAAAACGCTTTAGCTCGCGTCTAGATAACATAACACAGGTGGCGCACAGAGCAGCCGGCGACAGACGCGGCGGGGCAATAAACACGCGGCGCAGGGTCGTGGTGGTGGCGTCATGGTGCACTACCATCTCGTCTGACTGTAGATGGGATAAAGTGGAAGGAAACACGTTCTCGACGACTCACACCTGATGACGAGTGATGTAATCACTCGAATATTAGGCCAAGGTGAAAGGGATAAATTAAATCTAATCAAAGCGTTTACTTATAAATATATGTAAAACAAATAAATATCTATTCTTCGACCCATTAAGGTGCGCAAAAATTAAATAATAATAGTTTAGTAACGAATAACAATTCATGGAATAGAAAATAAAATCAGTAAAATATGTATACATAGTGTAAAATAAATGGAAAGTTCCAGAAACAAATCGAATCATCTGGCTTGGTGTTAAATGAAACATACATAGAAAATTCGAGAGGCGAAAGAATGGTTTCGCATGAGCGGTCTGTCCGTGGGCCAGTCTGCGGGCGCGTGGTCGCCGTCAGCGGCACACACTCCAGCACCAGCAGCTGGGCGGCGGCCACGTGCGTCATCAGTGCACCCGTCGCGGTCTGCCTGTCCACACTTCTGTGCGTAAATATCTTTGGTCATGTCCTGACCTAACCTTAACCCTCTTGTTTTGACAGGAAACCTGTGTGCCGGGGGGGACCGATCAAAATGTCGGGAAAACTCTTCACCCATAAGCCCATAGTCTGACAACCCGCACTTGGCCAGCGTGGCAGACTACGGCCTTAACCTTCTCATTCTGAGAGGAGAACCATGTTCCAACAGTGGAACTATAAAGGATTGATATCAATCAATCAACATACTCATATGTTAGAAATATTGGAACCACACTGAAAAATATATTACGATAGCAAAACCTGATGTTAAAACCTGAATGTCTATAAAAAAATCTATCAAAAAATTATTCAACGAGAAGCCAAAAGTAGCCTGCTAGACCTTAGCAAGTGAAACCCTCAATGTATGTTCAACCAAACGGAACATAGCCGTGCCAAATGTGTGATCTCTTACACAAAAAGAATTCGGGTCCACTTGACTGTCATATCTACATATATAGTATACAGATTGTTAAATGATTTAGTGCGCCATTTTTTAATATCGATGACAGACGAGTTATGTTTTGGTGCTCATTAGTGACCACGTAAGTTTACAGAGCTGCAATTTTAAGCGCTGAGCTAAAAGAATCCACCAACTTAACTCTCTAAGTACAACTTTTTACGACGGCTTTGCGTCGAGGAATCGATGCACACATGGCGTCGCTGACGTCCGCTGCGCAGAACGTTCTAGCAACTTTAAAAGTCGGAATAGTTTCTCTACCAACCATTCCTTTAAACCGATTTATATAAAAAAAGAACCTAGTCATACGGAATCGCTAGCTGCAAGGGTGGAACCACCCCCGCCCAGGGGTGGGCGAGGGTGGTTTTCTCGTTATAGCAGGTGCACGGCGCAGGTGCTGGTGGAATACAATTTTTGCCTTCGCACGTAATTGATGCGGCCGCAGCTGGCAACACTTAGTTATTTCTGTAAATTAAACCGTTTCGCTTCGAGATTTGGCGTTGTTGTTTATGTGTGTTCGGGGAGAAGTCGCGCTTTCCCGCTTTTCAGGGAGACCACGGGAATATTTTATTATCTTCAAATTGGACAAAAGCGGAAAACTATACGGTAGCTTTTTATGAACTGTGTATTCATGCCATATGGTATTAGTTCGGCCTTATGTAAAATAAATTTATAAACAACAAAATAAACAAAATTTCAAGTTCAATAAAAATGTTAATTTCTATTCCATTACGAATCGAACAAGATATGAAAAATTATAAAAATGCCTAAATTTTTTTTAATATAAGGAATAATTTGCTCAATGGCTTCGAAATTATTTTTTATGGACAAAACTAGAAAATGATTTTATTATATCTAGATTATATGAAGTTGTATGTAGTAACATCATTGACAGTCCGCATCCAACAAGGGAGAGGACACCGTGGTCCGTGCGGGTGATGTGTCGATACAGGCATCTTCCTTTAAGGTATGAAGAGAGAGATGAATGTTGAAAATACGCGGCAGCTCCCTCTACCCACCCCGCAATGGGCCCGGCGTGAAGATATATATCCATCACTATTTGCCAACGCATATGCCGTTTCGAAGTGGTCCACTCACCTCAGCCAGTGACCAGCGTCGAAGTATCAGTGCGTGCGTATATTTCACCCCTTGTCGATTTGGGAGTCGCACGCATCTGTCCACCCCTTCGGGGAACGACATGCGTGTAGGTGAGTGCATAAGTCACGTGCAGCGCTACGTGGAAGCTGTCAAATGACAAGCGGCGCAGCTGATTCTCGCTCGGTTGGGCTGCACTTTGTAATGTCGGACCGGTCGTGAGCGCGTGCGGGCGCGCTTGCGGCCTAGTGGCGCTCGTAGTTCGGTACCTGCTTCGTCATGTTGTGGGGACGTATGAGCAAGGCGAATGTCGTGGTCTTCGACGGCAAAAGCATCGGCGACAGCTTTTATGAGATATCTACGTGTAAATTGGAATGATACGTATCGCCACGTGAGGTCCTTACGAGGTAGGCAGGGAGCAAATCTCTGTCCTTGCAGCTGACGTACTTAATTCATTCATTACTTATATACACACACACGCACGCCGATAAGACGCCACATATAATACTAATAACGTTCAAAATGCTGCAACCTGAATGGCGAAATGGCTGAAAGCTCATTAAAAGGTCTCCATATACATATACCTAGTACATATACATACATATATGGAAATATGTACTTGTGAGTTAGTAAACAATTTAAACAAAAGTATCCTACAGGGAACAGCACCGATAAAGAAAACTAGCATACTATTGTTAGATTTAAATCTGAAAAACCCGTAAGAAATATTGTTTAAGTATAGAACGCGGCGCCGACGTCAGTGCACATCGACCTCACGGACACGGACAGCTTCAGAAGGAAGCATGTTAGTGCGTATCGGCCCGCGCAGCGCGCACCGTGCGGACGGCGAGCGCCGCCCGGACACAAACCAGACGCCGCAATAAACGGCGGCCGCGCGGCCATGTGGCGCGCGCACGCGCTACGGCCCGCGCCGGCCGCGCGTCGCTGTACGGTTACAGCGCGCTACTGTTACCATTATTAGTCGATACGATACGATACGATATCGACCCTTTTATCGTTCCACTGCTGGAACATGGGTCTCCTCTGAGAATGAGAGGGTTAAGGCCGTAGTCCGCCACGCTGGCCAAGTGCGGGTTGGATTATTAGTCATTTTATTTTATTTTTATAATAAAGGACGGACATGCAGTCCGCCTGATGGTAAGTGGCTACTGTCGCCTATGGACAGCTGTGATCAACCCCAGGTAAGTCAATCACAGGTGCGCCTCTATCCCTGAGGACTGAGCTGGAATGCCTCGAAAAAGTATGTCTCCCTTACCACACCCTTCAAAAGAGAACACATCAGCGCTAACACTGATGTTACAAGACAGAAACAGGTGTGGCGGTGGTGCCGCCGGAGTCGAATCACAGAGAGTTCTACCACAATTTCTAAAGTAAATTAAACTGTTCATTAATATGTTGACTACCTCGTTGGTCTAATGGTTGCAAGCGCGTCCTGTAATCGAGAGCTCTTGAGTTCGATTACCGGGTTGGGTGCTATTGGATTTTCTAGGTTAGATTTTCCGGTTGAAATTTCTAGTAGCGGCTCGGAGACCAGATATGTACCCGGGGTATGGGTAGACTCACCACCCATTCACTGGTGGGATGTAAACGTAACTGGTGAAACGCGGCAGTGCTTTACACTCTCCTCTCCTCTCCTGTCCTTGGAAGGGCACAAACGTGATGTGACGGTGTTGCTGGAAGCAGAACGTCGTGAGTGTCGTGTCACGTGTGCAATTATACAAAATTAAACGTCTGATATACATACTGCAGTGGCTGCATATTAATTTAACATAACACTGATACTCATTTGATATTTATTTTTGAGGTTTTTCGTGCATTTCTGAAAACAGAGCACGCGGGACAACAGATTCGTTGATGTAACAGAGGAAAATTTACAATTTGTTACATTTCATTTTCATCCACTCGTGTTTTCAATATAGCTCGTTTATGTCTCCTTTATAGGTGAATATACCTAAATGTAGATTATGGTCGACTTTAATTGTCGACGATATGTTGCGTTTAATATTTTATATATGAAAAAAAAACTAAAGAAGAATCTTTATTCATTTCTGAAGAATAAAATTGAATTCAACTATATTAACGCTAAACCAACTTTATATATTCCCGGTGTCGTTTGGGTGCTAATGATTTTAAGGAGACTTAAGGGTATTTATACCTTAAATAAGGCTTGGACGTTGGATCTCGACAACTGTGTCGTGGGATCGCGGATTCGGTTGCTAGCCCGCACAAACGCTTGGCCGCTGTACATTGGACCCACTTCTTAATCGTACTAACTTAATATTCCAGTCGGTCTATTCGATCTGAAGATTTGATATAGGTGGAATGTTTTATTCAATAAAGTCGCCCTGATGAAGGGCGCACAAGTAAATCGACGGGGGTCGAATTAGATTTTCGCTACAGATGTGACCTCGATTATTGGTTTTGAGAAGTCTATTGTTTATATATTTCGATGTACCTTTATGCATGTGTACGCTACGGTGTCGTCGAAGCAAGTCGCGTACGACGCAGGCGGTGCGTATGTACAGACATACATGTACACACATACACCGCAGGTCCCACTGTCGGGCACAGTTTGACTCTTGTAACCGCGCCTTCGCGAACTGCGCTGCCCCAGAGTATATTAAATCATAGATATAAAAAGAACCTAGTATCCATTAAAAAGGTGCAGGTCTTTATATAGTTTTATAGTAGTAGTATAACTAATTACCTTATCCACTTTGTTACGAAAATATAATTAAACTGAATTAAGATACGAATATATTTATAATAATTCGGAGGGTAGTTAGGGCGGTCGATATCCTAAAACTGTTAAACTGGGCGGCATCTGTCGCACGGTTAATGGAAAAACGATTGGCGACACGTGGCGCCCTCTGTCTCGACGCGCTGCACTCGCAATCGATACTGTAACTGCTCTGCAGAATGGGTTCAAGTGATAATAATAAAAGTCCAACTATAGCCATGTATAGGTATTTGTCTTAGCCATCATGATTATAATATATTGGAACAATAAGAGATTAGGTTATGAGAAGCACGTCAGTTCTGCAAGGATAGAAATATTTGGCATCCGTTGCTCTCTGACTACCTCATAGGGGTTTGGACTTGGTGATATAATAATGATATACTCGAACTTCTCACACGGCCATATATAAGTAGCGTCTGCGCTATGGTAACCAGACAGCTGATAAATTACATGTATAATGACTTACATGCGTACTTATATACTTAGAAATTATTCTTATCTACACAAATACAGAACCATTACCTACGCTCCTTTCAACTATATCACAATAAACAACATAGATCGGTAACGTATGTATATCACAAATATTAATGGGCCCAAAATAATACCCTGCGGTATCCCATTCGTTAGCTTACATTGATAACGCATCAAAGCTTTACCTTGGACGCAGGTAGAACCGCGAAGGTAAATTAGGTAAATAGCTACTATTATTGAAAATCAATCACAGATAAAACACGCATGGACACGTACACACACACATGCAGACACAAATACAACTTGCGTGTATGCAAATATAATAGATCATTGTCCCACGCTTACATCTCACAAGAAGCAATATACATACTGTACAATGTCGTATTTGTACAATTTCACTGACATATTTATATGCCACATAGGTGTTAACAGGACTTGTACAAAAAATCTCATTATTCAGAGATGCTTCAGCACCATCTTCGAAAGAAAGTACATTAAAAATATAGTGTTCGAAAAGGAGGTGAGTAATTTCATAATTGAATGAATTCATAATGATGAAAACAGATTGA
>DWEI01004003.1:0-12144 GCA_018245875.1 Mysoria ambigua | reverse complement strand
ATACTGCTACAATACTCACGTAATAGTGAATACAAAAATATTTTGAAATTTCTTTTTTTTAATTATTAGGAAAAAAACTTTTTTGATTTACAGGAAACAAGAAGCATTTGCGTATTCACATTTTTCAACATGATACGTAGTCACGCCTGTGATCTCTAAAGAGGTACGCAGAGGAGTATAGCACACTCCCACGTTTCATAATTTACAGGTCACGTTTATTTTTGTTTCAAAACCACTGCATACCACTTATTTTGTTAAACAGCGTTTACTGAGTTCGGCGCGCACTACCCCGCTGCAATCGTGGCCCCATGTTCAAGCGAGCGTTAGACTGTCCGCGCGGTTAGCGTTTCATATTTAATCTGCGACCGTTAAACGGTTGCCTTTTATCGCCACGCTTTGTGCTAATTCACTACGCCGTGTAATGGCCGCCCGGGGAAAAAAACACCCGATGAATTTATTGACGGAAGGCAGTCATTGTCTAGCGCTTAAAGTCAAGTGGGGAATATTAATTGAGATTGTCTAGTCATCAAAGCTTAAGTCGAGAAGATCAAAACCACATAGAACTAACCAGTCGGTGTCAGATGAGTTGGAATTAGTTTTGATGTTTTGTAGTAGCGTCGTGTTCGCGACAGCTGTGATGCAGCAGTATACTGCATTACGGTCACAATTGCATCATGGTTGGCAGTGGGACGTGAAAATTAGAATTCCATTAAAAGTAATTTCAAATTAGGACCAGAAGAAGCGAAGAAAACTTACAAGTACATGAAGGAATAAGCCGTTCTCCAATCGAATAGGGTATATGTTATAGTTAACATGTTAGTTACAAATAAAGTGTAGGAAATTGGATCGCGGTATTTTCAAGTGCTATAATAGAATCGATGCTGATGATCAGGTATCTTATTAATTTTTATACACATAACATCACGCCTATATTTACTCAAAGAGGTAAACAGAAAAGTGTAGTACATTTCTACAATTATCTACGATTTATCGGTTGTGTTGTACGTCGTACCTTGGAATGGGAGGTGAGCCCATTGCCATATATTGAACAGAAATTCAGACATGCCGCTACTACTAGAAATTTTAAGTTAGAAAACTCAATAGTACCTACCCAACCGGGGATCGAAGGATCTCTCGCTCAGGACATTTAAGTCCATCCAAATCTACGACTTATTTTTAGTCAACATATATGACAACCGACGTGTATTCTATTTTTAAACTGAACTTTAAAGGAACAATAAGTTCTAGCCGCGTCGAAATTTTTCGGTTTTTATTTCGACTTGGGATAGAGGCAAACGGATTATTTGTCTTGGATATACTGGCCTTGTGTACCGTTATATCAATATATAAGATAATTAAATATACCAATAATTGTATTCAGTGTCGTACTTAGCTTGGGAGTTATCTTCAATCTTACAGATCTAACGGTGCTAAATTCATGCCTTTTTCATATAAGAATACTTTGTTAAGTACGATATACAAACATTGAAGAGTATATCGACGCGATCAATGAGCGCGCGCGCGCGCATGTGTGTGTGTGTGTGTGTGTGTGCAGGTAATTTTCTCACTTCATTATAAGATTACATTAAGTATTTTCTCTATGTAATTGAAATTTCACATTCACATTTAGAATTATATATACATTTGCATGGAAATCTGTCGCATGTTGTCGACTTCAATTGGTTCATATATTACATTATTAGAGGCGGCTCCTGTGTCCAAGACTCGGTAAAAATGTACGGACCTTAACTTTATATAATATACTATTTTTACGTATAAATAATATATGTTTTTCATATGTAACAATGACTCATACTTTTTTATTTTCAAAATCTTAATACTGTTTTAGTTTCAATATCTTTGTCTTCACCGACAAATGGCTTAAAATCTTAATACTGTTTTAGTTTCAAAATCTTTGTCTTTTCACCGACAAATGGCTTAAAATGACCTTGTGTTATTTGAATATGAACAAATTATTGAGTTTGTAAGTGTAGAACGCGTGCGAGTTTTGCTGTGCAAAATTAAATTCAGCAATATGATTTCGGCTTAAACTTTAATATATCAATCCAGGATTTAAAATCCTCTCAAATATTATACTGTCGTATACATTAACAGTACAAAAAGTGCAAAAAAAAATGACAACATGCAATTGAAAATATACTTATTAATGGGTGTTATTAAACATCGCTCTATTTCATCTCAAGTAATCTAACCGGTACCTAAACTAGCAATAAGATCCAACACTCCACAAGCGATCATACAAATTTGCGTCATTTCGTTAAGCACCTTCATCCCTAACAATCTTATTAACTCAAATGAAACATACAAAAATGATCCTTATCATTATCTGCATAAAATCCACTTCAAACGTCAATCCGTATTGCTTGGACAAGCGTAATGTCTCTAAGTATGTGATTTTTTCTTAAAACAATATGAACCCTATAACCAAGACATAAGGTTTAATGTGAAGTCAATTTATATTAAAGCGAGGCGTCGTACAGGCACTTATGTGGGCACATTTTTCAAGAAACGAAAATCGAGATCCACTTCCGGTTATTCGTCCGTTTCCGGATGTCTCGGTGACGTATGGGGAGATTTTTTTCACTGCTCGTTTAGGAACCGTGGTCCGATATTCACAAATGACCCATCGTTACGATCAAAATTGAAAATACATACGAAAGAACAGTCAGTTTGTATGGCGCTAAAGATCAAAATGGTTAATACAGATAAAATATTTAATCTCGTGGAACACATTAAACTAAGGGTTACAAGGGCATCCTTCGTGTCTGATAGAATTGTCTCCTAATACACTCTGGATGATCGTGAGATCGGGCAGAAACTACACGCTCATAACAATTTAAGCGATAAAAATATCTCAGTGCAAGTTAGATACGCCCATTAAATTTTAAACGTGCCAATGCCTGTAGTAACCAGATATCTGATAAACATTCACATACAGCTATCTACATAAGTATTTATTTACTCAATTTCAGATCCAAATTCATAATAGACATTTACGAAGAAAGCAGCCGCCTGGAGTAACCATCACAAAAACCGTCCGTCATACAGATACACTGCTCACTCGTTTAGTTGAAACATAACCACATCAAGTGTACGGTTGACTTACGCTGTGCCTTTCGCAGGTTTAATCCTCTAAAGTTTGACAAGGTTCGTATTGCTATTGGAGAAGGGATAAGAGAGTAACTTCCAAACTATTAATGGTCACTTATCAAAAGACTGACCGCGGCCAGAATTACATATACATATTTTTTGCGATATTCCCACTCGTCTGGATTTCTCCATGGAACGAAACGTAATTTAATCGTTTAATTATGACTAGTCCAAAACCTGCCATTGTCAAAACCTTTTTCCTCCCACTTTCTCCCTCATTTCTCGAATAAAAAATATAAAAAACAAAACAAAACAAAACGATTCCTCTACTTTCAGACTTTAACGTTTTGATGTCGGCTGCCGGCCGTAGACAAAGACTGATGGATTGGTAGGGGTCGCGAACCTAAGAGCGAAACTAATATTTTTTAAAGAAATTGCATCGCTTCGATGTTTGTTTTGTACGAGTACCGTTATCTGATTACGATGTTGTTTTGAAAAATGTACAGCGCTTCGTTCTGCAATGACTTTCACCTTTTATTTATTTATTTTTTTAGTTTGTTCATTTTTTGTATTTTCGCTTTAAAGTTTTTGCAGAAAACAACTTTAACTAATCCCAATGCTACTTTAAAACATTTTGATTGGAATTGTAATTGATAAGAGAATGACACAGTTAATATACGTTTATGTATGTACGGTATTTAAAAACATAGAGTAGATAAAAACTTATCCAGCAAGTTTTATAATGTAACTGGTAAAACGTGGAAGTTACACATTTTAAGTTTATACATATAAAACTTTTCTCATTTGTACAAGCTGGAAAAAAAATATTATTTTTAAGGACATCTGTTTGATTTTGTAAATATATAAAATACAACGATAAACGGTTATGATGATGATGGTGATTATTATTTATTAACGATCTTATTAAAGGATAATAATATCTTTGCACACAATGGTACTTAGGTGATCATTCACTTAATGGCGTGCGGTCATCGTTGCATGCGGTCATTCGCTACTAAATGGGTTGTTAACATGTTCCTAGCCTTAACGGACCCTAGTACGCCTTTTTATAAAGAACTCTATAACTTTTGTATACTAAAGTGTTTATATTTGTAGCAGATATATTATGACGCAATAATGGTAATGCATGAAATATCAGGCTTATATGAATGCATATGTTTTATTACATTAAAATTATGTAAAAAAAAACCGTGCAGGGAAGGCTTGAGTCCAGAAATGAGCTGAGACCAGTCGATGATAATGATGATACAATATGAAGTATTCAACGTCATGAAAACAATGGCTGGAATATATAAGTAATTATAAATTGCACTAAACCAATGAAAATCGATTGAAAACCCGGACTGAATGCTAACAGCGTTCTCTGCAAGTTTACTAGTTAATAAAATTTGAATGAATCAAAACGGCGTCCAACAGTTGCCGACGCCGCGCATCGGCGAGACCCGAAAGCGTAACATCCGCGGAATTCGAAAATTTACCCAAACGCAATAAGTATTAGTCGATGCGACTTTTTGTCGGACCGTCCGCCCGTCTACACCGCACCGGGCACGCGGAATTTTTGCGATGACATTCTTTCGCTCCCGGTTTTGATTAGAAACCGTTCGGTCAAAAAAAATGGTTAACATCCATACAAACATCAACTGTAAATCCTTCGACATAAAGTCTAAATTAAATCGATCACGATCACAAGCTCGCCGCGGCCACGATTATCGTTATTTTTATATTTACCCTTCCACGAATTTCAACCCTACACCATCATAACAAAGCCTCATTTCAAATGCTAATGATTATTGCATTTTTTTAATTAACAACGTCCCAGCGAATTGTTTTTAAATTGGCATAAAGGTTGAAACTTTAACCGAAGCTATAACCGTATAAGGCGTAAGTAGTGTTAGGTATTGAGAATGTTTAAGTGGTCAGCTGGTCTTGTCCTTTTTATTATATAAGCAGTTGATATATGGACGTCCAGACTAAAGCAGTGGCAGCCTAGTTTGAAATTGATACTCTCATTCCGGGAGCCCGGCTTCAAATCCTAGCGCGCACCTCTTTGCCAAATATGCGTTTTAACATTGAATAACACTTGCTTTAACAATGAAGGAAAACATCGCGATGCAGCCTATACAAATAAGTGTTCTCAAATAAAAATGTTCTTTATGGTTTGTGACGTCTGCCAACCCGCAATTGGCCAGGTTGGTTGACAACCTCTCATTTTGCGTCCAGACTCATGTCCCAACAATGAACTGATCAAACGGTAGGGAAAAAACTACAACATGAGTTGGTGACATCCACACGATCAGATGATACATTTGTAACGGTATTGTCAAGATAAGAATAATTAAAAGCAAAACATTTTAGGAATTTGTGGCGATTTTTTTAGTTTTAAGCAGTTCAAGTTATCAGTATTATAATAGTGTAGAGTAAAATAAACGTAATGTCACGCCTGTAAGCCCCGAAGAGGTAGGCAGACGAGGAGTACGATTCCCATTGAAACATTCATGTAACAAGCGGGATCGTTTGTTTTTTGTCTGGGCATATAATTATTTTATTTATAAAATATAAACCATATGCAAACTCTGAGTAGTATAGGATAATGTTCTTTTTAATATTATAGATACACAATTTATTCTGTCTGTCTGAATAATGTATTTACGTCTCAATCACTGAATTAATTTTGTGTTTGCCACGGAATCAGCTTGAGCTCTATATAATTATACTTGTGTCATAGAACACTTTTATAAACGTCCATCTCAAAAGATAGAAGCAATGTGGGTGAGAGCATAAGGAACAATTTGAAAGAAAAATAATATTACGCCTGTAATCTCATTTAATTATACATGAAGACACGAGTATCGATAGTATTGTTATATATTTTCATTTCTCTAGCCATGTCTGCACGGCGCATTTATGGGGAAATCTCTTGTTGACTCTTCCAAAACCCAAATCTCCAGTTTCCATCAGAATCTGCGAGTTCGTAATTTTGGCCGTCCAGTTACCTTGCCTTAGACCATCAGTTGCAACATATGTGACTGTTTTATTAAAAGCAATTGAATAAATGATAACTTATCAAAGAGTTTCCTTTTACTATATGATGATACATTTATATATTTTTACCTTTCATGAATATTTATTATTATTGACTTGTTATTTCTGGACACCGGTAACGGCCGATTTTAAGAGTGACAAACTTTATTCTATCACCATTATTATTGACTGGCCCGTTGGTGCGTAGGTTAGCGAACCTGAACGTTGCGCCGTACGTGGGTACGATTCCCATCCAGAATAAATATTTGTGTGATGAGCACAAGGTGTAAAAAATATCTGTTTAAGTATATATTTACATGTATATATGTAGTTTATCAGCCCTCTGGTTACCATACCACGAGCTCTCTTGACGCTTACTTTGGGTCCCAAGATATTATTATTACCATGCGTGGACAGGCGAAGAATTTACTAGTAATGATATAAATACACACATATATGATTTTAATAAGAATAATCATAATCGATTATCTCATCGTTATATTGTTATCATTATGATCGTTACCAGTACGGAAATTGTTACTTAAAATAAATATACGCCTGAGAAATCTCCGGTATCTAGCATCCACATATCAAATGCGTATTTATCATAAAGGAATGGCCGAGCTGAGTGTCAGACGGTGCTGATTCAAAAGTAAAGATATTGTACATTTATAATATATTATTCCGATCTGTGATATGATATACGCATCCGGTTTAACACGTCTGATGGACGCCTCTTATGATAGGTGTTATTGTTTAATGCATACGCTCCTTTATATTTATGTTTGATCTGTGCAACGGTTTTATTCACTGTGCGATTGTATTATTACAATTATTGCTGCCATCTAGTATTTCACTTCGATTTAAACATTTATAAAAATTGTTGCTGTGTTTCATGTGTATATGTCTTTATGAATATTTTTGTTTATTTGTTGTTTGGTTCGTGTGCACAGAGCTCAGTACGGTTTGGGGTCAGATGGCCTGCGTGGTAATGTCTCAAGACATTTTCACTATAAAATATGCTATTCACTTAACATCGTAATTGGTTGCAGTTATAATTTGTATTTCATTTATATTATACATATTATTATAGCAAACTTTTTGTTTGTGTACAAAAAAAAAACGTAACTTCACGCCTGTAATTCCCGAAGAGGTAGGCAGAAAAACGCAGAATACTCCCACGTTTCACCGGCTACGTTTACGTCCCATTATGGAATACGTGGGGAGCCTATTGACATGCATTGGGCAAATATTCATACTCCGAATCACTAATAGAAAATCTAAATTAGAAAATGTTGTAGTGTTCGACCCGGGAATCGAATCCAGAATTTTACCTATTCTTTATGATTGGGCAGCCTAACATCTATGTGCATTTTTCAAATATAGAATAGAATCTCAGTGTGAATCATGAGTCTCGTACCTGCGGACACATCTTGCAGTGGTACTTCCTCGCGTGAGCGTGCAGCGGCTGCAGCTTGGTGGGGCCCTTGCCCAGGGGCTGAGGGACGACGAGCAGGCCGCTGGCGGCGCTGCTGCCCACGGGCGACGACGAGGAGGAACCTGGAACATCGAACATCATGACAATGTCACTATTCTCTATCAAGTCTATAAAACAACAGTCCAAAATTAGACAATTTTCCATTAATGTGGAAAAATATATGACTAAATCTCCGCCGATACTTGCTAGGGCAGGGAAAGCGAATATGCTTTACGACATTTTCGGTAAGAGTTATGTCCAGCAGTTGGGCGTTTAAAGTATTGTAGCTAAACTGTTTTTTTTAAATTATTCTGTTGTATATCCTTTCATATTTGTTTCTTTATTATCTTTATCAGCTTTATGACACAAACGTATAATACTAACCTGACCGTCCCGGTCCCAGCCCCGCGCCATACAGCATCTGACTCATGGACTGGTGGTGGCCGAGACGCTCGTCGGCCTTCTGGTGACCACCGACGGTGCCGTCCCCCGTGCTCATCTTGGCCTGGAATTATGACGATTATATTATTTTACATACTCTCATTTTCTTTATATTAAATAAGTGATTATATTGTTTATGTGCAGAAGCTTCCTAAAAACGTGCTAAGAATAATGACTACATACGGAGTGGAATAAGATTGAAGGTCAAAAAAAGGTTTGAAGATTGTCTTAACAAAGTAACACAAAACTAGCATACTAATAGGGTGTCCACACGTGTAGGTAACAATAAAATACGGTTGGCAGACAAAACGGTTATTTGCATCGACCGTTTTAATTCAAACCTTAATCAAACTAAACGCCATCCCACGGAGACATTTCACCAAATTACTTCGTAACTAATAGTGCTATATATCATCGGCCGTCCAGTAGGGTGACCACGCGATAAGTCACCTTGGCGCGCATTAATAACGCTCGATTTGTCCCACCGCGTTTGAATTACGATTGTTTTGTTGGTGTGACCTGAAATATTTGCTCTCCGGTTGCCCTTTGACAACTCCTCATTCTCCTTACGAGATTTGTCTAGAGTTGTTGGTTGATCAAGGTGTAAATATTGCAAAGTACATTAAGTGCTTTTAAGTGTTTACTATTTACTATGTTTTGGGACAACTGGCGCACGGTCGATGGTTTTTTGGGCCCCGCGTGTGCTTTGGTCATTAATAATTCATAAATACACATAAATGATCAATTTTTGAAAAATTCAAACTTATTTAAAACATCTGTTCTCAAACAGAACAATTATTTGCCTTGGGTAAAAATTGAACTTATAACTTCTGGCGATTGAACCGTTTATGATTACAATCTGCAAGAAGTAGACACTTTATTGTGAAAGTGTTTGCAAGTCAAACATTTTTGGTTCGAAATGGATGGTGGTAATAATCACTCTACGCGTATACTAACCCATTTACGAGTGACCATTCCGTGTCACTGAGAAAGCGGTGGCCGAAGCTCAAGTGAGTAAACTCCGTTAAATAAATGGCGCGGGGGATGCCGACAGTATAAATTATGTCAAATTAGTGTATTTGTTAATGCTGAGACGGTTAAACGACATGAGCTTAGTTTTATACGAATTATGCGTCCTTAATTTTGAGCTTTTTATAAATGTACTTTATTGTTATTATTATAATGAATATCATAAAGAAATCTTCATGCCTGTTTACCCCAAAGGGGTAGGCAGTGGAGTAGACACTTGCACCTTTCACCTATCAAATTTTACGTCCCTCTATGGATTGGGGTATGAACCTATTGACATATGCCAGGCACAGGTTCCCACTCGGAGCTACTAGAAATCCTGAATTATAAAAATTTAAGTAAGGTGTTGGATCTCTTTTTATTATTATTATTATATCGCCAAACTACGTCCTCTACGGTGTTCACATATTTAAGAAAGAAAAAAAGAAAATACATCAAGAAAAGAAAAATAATTAAGGTTGCTATGACTTCAGAATTAAATACTGATGATAAAAATATACCGTTGAAATTTAAACACTGAAGTGTCGAAAATATTATGAGACGAAGACTTTGTCATATAATACTTTGTGTAATGTTATCGTTATCATCGACTCTAATTCATTATTAAAGAATAAATATTTCTCTGAACCATATTTATACAATAAAAACATATACAATAAAAACAATTTATACCCTGTTACGTAAGTTTATTAAGGTAACTTATGTTAAAGTTAATGAATATGAATGTTTATTTTATTTTTGATTTCGTTTCAGTTTCATTTAATAATAGATATTGAGAACTTATTCATTTCTACCAATAGACACATCCGTTATTTTTGTAATAATTGTGCTTACAACTTTCAAAACACTACGGGATAAAGCAATGAATGATATATTATACAAAACTATTTTAGAACAGATCAGATGTACGTTGCAAATTAATTTCGGGGCAGATAAGGACCCCGGATGTGAAATTTAATTTTAGCGATCACACCCGCCGTTAAGGGTTAGTTACAAGGAAGTGTATTCACTAAATATCCTGACTTTATTGTTTGCTTCGCAAAGATATATTGATATTAATATGTGATGTGCGTGTGAAATAAAAGGTCAAATTGTTTGTCCTGTAAAGATACATTTTTGTGTGAGATAGCAAAAGTGATTTAATTGTCGTCTAAGTAAACCAGATCGCATATGCAAGGTTAAATTGTGAAGATATTACAATTATTAATATGTGTATGTTTGTTTGATTACGTCTTACAAACGGTAGATGTATTACCTACTGCCTCACTTTATTTGCACCACATGAAATATAAAGAGCTCGTGATGAGTTTTTAGCATATTTATTCATCTGTGACAGATCGTTGTAAGGCAAGAATTTAGTGTTATGTCACATAAGTTAACCTCCTTTCCTTTTTCTTTTGTATTCCATAAGAGTTTTTTGTTGATGCATCATTTAAATAAATTTCACTAAATGACATCATGTTATATTTTATTTTAATTTTCTCAGTTGAACAATTATGAGACCTATATAAATAATATACAAATATTTGTGTTTTTATATAATAGACGTTGTTTGCTAAATGTAAGGTATAAATATATAGACATCGTAAGCAATAAAAACTCAAAGAGAGCAAAGAACATAACAAACACTAGAAACTATTATAGAAGAAGCTATAAAAATTCAATGCGGTGCAGTAAAAACAGTTAAAAAACTTCCGTGCTTAAAGCTAACATAGCTATTACATAACAAAGTATAAAGTTTCGACTCAAAATACTGGTGCAATGTCGTAAAAGAAAAATATCTAGCGTCAATGTCCGGACGAAAGATTTCTTAAAACAGCGCCATCTATCGTCGGTAATAGCACGTTTTGACGTAAACTGCGTCGAACGTTACAAACAGCGGTGTTTGCGACCCATTTCAGCGTTTTAGGGTTATCCCATAAATCAAAACAATTTGTGTTGGAATTTTTATTTTCGTTTTTTTTAAAGAAAGAACGACGGTGAAATGCAAAAAAATAAAACATTTGATATAGTTGTTGAATAACATAAAAATTAAAAAAAATGTTAAGTCGACATAACAATAATTGACACATTAATAAGATTTCATTTTTAACATGATGACGGTATTGAAATTACATATAAGAGATAAGAGAATTTAGACAGCTCTTATGTAGAAACAATGCAAAACACGCCAGCACAGTGTTAGCACGGTATTGGAAATCGGGATAACTATAGACGAGTATATTTAATAGTAACTCATGATTGCGGTCAAACGTATGATGGCTAACGTATGATGGCAAACGTATGGCTACATTGAAGAAATTTTAGCTAGGGACAATAGTTTTGTCAAGCGACAATCTACATTATAGTAGTAAAAACAATATTGAAAAAAACGTCCATATAATTTAACAGTTCATTAGTTTTTCTAACAGGAAGCTTCTTTCTTTCTTTTCGGGAGTTGCAAATATTCAACGAAGCAGACCACATATGAGTTTGCCAGGTTAAATAACATAGAATTATAAAAGTTGCGTCTATAAATTTAAAAGATATTATGACTTATATTACAGAGATTCAAATTGACAGGTATTAATAATAAATCAAACATTTATATATAGAATATAAATAAATTCGGATTAACAAAGTAAAACCAATCTCATAAAAGCACAGACGAGTCGTATTTCACTCTCTCAGAGCGGATTCGCCATTTTCCCTCGAGTATTTTAAATTCGGAAAGTTTTATATCTTCGGCAGCATCAGCGGTAACAAGCGGATATATATCGGGATTAATGTCTCGAAGTACAATACTTTACATACCTTGTTATTGGAAGGATCTAGCTATGGAACATTCTAAAATATTAGTATAGAGGTCTATATAATTTATAAATTTTAATTTCGAAAACTCTAATGAAAAAATACGTATATCATTTTTTGTAAGGTAAGGGAATAGGCTGATCTTGCTACTAAGTTATTCATAATGAAGAGCAGATTAAGTTATCAAATTTTCGCAACCCTTGTGGTTGGACCTCAAGTAGGCTCCTGTCCAGTTGCAATAATTAAATGACATA
>DWEI01004002.1:0-12145 GCA_018245875.1 Mysoria ambigua | reverse complement strand
GAGTTACAGCTTGTTGAAAATCACCCAAAAATTTGGAATTTTTTTTATATCCCTTAATTTTTGTGACTAGTGTATATTTAATATGTATATATAATTTCGTTGTATTATTTATTAACCAGTGATCTCAATAATAATATATTAAAGTAAGACTGTAACTAGCCAAGGAAAAAACTTCCTAATGTTGACAGAATCTTTATTCACAATTTGTCCGTACTACAACAGCGTGGTTGCACTTATTCACGTCACAATACACTAGTTATTCCCGCGAATCCATCCGTTTAGACGTCAAAAATAATGCTCTATTATGAGAGCAATCATAAAACATCGCTAAAATTAACTCAAAGCGATCGATGACGTGTTTATTTGTTTATTATGCCTTCGCTCACGCGTTGTAATATAACATTGCTTACGCGATGACTCGGCGCAGAGCAAGCCTTTTGACTAATGGTTTTTTTTTTGGGATTCATTGCCTGCTGGTCACCCTAGCGACTTTCACTGCTTCACTTAGTATTGTCGTATTGTAATGGATTTCATATGAATTTATGGGTACCTATTGGTAGGGCACTAAAGAGGGTAACCCATGCAGCTTCTTCCCGTGAAAAATATTACAATGGACACTGTACGTAGCCTCAAACTGCATTGATTATTAATGCAATTCTTCTTGTCTGCAGTGCAAAGCATGCAGTCATAGCCCTCTTCGTCGAGGACGGTGCCTGTATTATATATGGTTTGCATGAAGTTTAGTAACATGACACCTCCGAACTCTACCCTGGCGTTAGTATGACGTTATCAGCAGTCAATGATTCACAGGTAACGACTTTAATAATACTAGTTCCACTGTACTAGTGATTAAGCCAACTATACAGCGCCATCTAGTAGGCAGTTCAGAAAACGTACATGAAAATGAAATATAATATTTTAATTTTCATTTCATTTCTGTTCAACATCAAAAAACTTTGATATTATAGTATTCACTTTAAAGAGATTTTATGCTTGAACTCTTAAAATAATACTAAACATGAGTAAATGAAAACGTTTCTATGAATTTAAATATTAACATTAACTTCTTTTTATGGTTACCTTTTGCCAAATGTTGAAAAACTGGAAAGTATGCGTTAATATTTTTTGTATCAAAAAATAACAAAATGAATAAGTAAACAACAAATTTTCATCTCGTTACCGAACAAAACGTATTCGCTTTCAAGAATTGAAACTGTCCTAATTATTGATTAGTGTCATATCTGATCTAATTTACCAATCTACGACTAACATGCATATTACGACCGCTAAACATCTGAACCCGTTAACCATTACGACAACAGAACAAAAAAAAATACAACAATAAGATATTAAATTAGCGAACCAGTCATCGACCCAATAACAATATAATTACTAATGTCGATTCATCGCAACTAATTTAGATATCTATATATAGTGGCAACGCTGTCCGTCGTGACGTACGCGCGACACAGGAATATCAAACAGCGTGCAGTGCGCCTTTTTTATACAAGTTTATTCACATCGATCGATCGAGATCGCTCGAGCTCGAAATTGAACACGTTTTATGTTTACAGAATGCGTACCTGACGCCAACTGATTTTTGTATTGTTTAATCTTCATTGGTATTTTATCGTCGCATCAGGTATATCACGGGGTAGGCAGAGAGCACTAAGGGCCAATTATTTCTAATCGAATTATAAGTATGTTACGACACAGTCGTCACTGAGGTAGTGTTAATAAACTTACTAAAGCATTGTCCAACAAGCATAGCCGAGGGTGTGGCTCGTTCCGGAGGTGGTTCGAAGGCGGGCGGCGCTGGACTATTGTACCCGCAGTAGTAGCCCGACTCCAACTTTATACCGCCTCCGGACCCACTGGGAGACTCCGAGCCAGTTTCTTGGAGGATCGACGCTGAAAGACGATAACAGTTTGTGTGACTTAAAACGATTACGTTATACCTTGGTCTAATTGAAAGAGCTTTGAATCAGACTTCAAACAGTAAACAAAATACATACATATAAATATAAACGTAAATAATAAGTTTTCCTACTTTTCTATTAAAATGGGTTATATATGAAGCGCTCGTAGCTCAGTAGCGCTTCCACTGTGTAATTGATCTGCCTGCTAGATAGACTACCACTAGTGAAATGATATGAATGATTCATTAATGACATTTCATCCCTATAGAAAGGAACAATTTTGACAAATGTACAGAACACAATTCAGGTAGGGTAGGTACGCGCAAGGTAGGGTACTGGTCTAAATAACGAAAAACTACACATTGAAACATTTAGCTAGTTTAGTTCTTAAGGCAGTTCTCTATTTTGTTACGATCGCGTCTGATTAAATCTCTAACCTCAGATCCAATCGATACAAAAGATTATTCAACTTACTTCTGATCTACATACAGGTACTGATGCAAATAAAAACTGTAACTTTAATATGATTGATTACCTTTAGACAACTTCCAAAGTTCCTTCGACGAGAAGACACCAGTTGCTAGAATAATATCGTTGCAAATTACACCGTTGTACGGATTGTGGGTATAGCCTGCAACCCATCCACAATAGTTATTGTCATAACTATAACTCTAATAACTTATAACTTCAATAACCATCAACACATATATAACTAGTAAGTACAATGTTACAGTAATTTATTAATGTAACGCAAAACATTATTTAATTCCTTATATACACCAAAATGAATTATAAAATAGAAATTCCATCTAAACACCATCACAGTCACATTGCTAAATCTACGTTTATATGAAAACAGTCGCTTTTAAACTCATTCTAAAATGTACTAAGATACAGGGACAAATGTACAGGGTGCTATCAAAAATATTGACTTATGATGAGCTGGGGAATCCCCTGCCAATTTAGTTGAAGGTCAAACATCTAGAACAGTGACATCACAACACCTAAGATACATTGGAACATTTCAATTTCAAAACTATGGTCGATGCTTATCTAACAACGAAAGACTGTGAACGAAACTGATGAGAAATTCAAAATGATACATGCAGAGTTCACTTCTGTAAACGATTATTGCAGATCCTACGAAATATTAGACGAGCATCGACAGATACGAAGGTAAAAAGAGTGAAAGAGAAGGAACACCGACTACGGATACAGATAATCACAACAACAATCGAGCAACAACACCAACACGTCAAATTTTCAAAAATTTCCAACAAAAGCATGATAACGTGAGCGCAAGCCAATGCTGGGATTAAAAATCAATCTCCAAATGCAGATTAAAAAAAATAAAAATAAAATAAAAACGGTG
Source organism: Mysoria ambigua (assembly GCA_018245875.1). NCBI lineage: Eukaryota > Metazoa > Arthropoda > Insecta > Lepidoptera > Hesperiidae > Mysoria > Mysoria ambigua. The sequence goes on along the minus strand of DWEI01004002.1, from coordinate 8,854 downwards.
TAAACACAACATGTGTTTGTGCGAATACCAATCAAAAATGTTCTCTCTTCAGGCACCAAACATGTGAGAAGAAATGGAGTTTTCACGACACATACATATGTATGTACAAGTGCATTTAAAACAAAACATTATATATGTACATAATAACATTGATATTTTAAGAATATCCACGTTTGAACTTTAACAATCCAATTTAGTTCCGACCTAATTGTAACGTTTATATTCAAGTACCCTCAAAATATATGAAAGTTAAAATAAAAAAAAAAACTGTAAAACCCTATCTACCAATTTATGTCTTTTTATCTTTTAAAAAACTGCAAACCCTTCCATTTCCTCTCACAACTGAAAAGAGGACGTAACGAGCACGACACGACACCGACATCGGGCCGATGGTCGCGGTTACCTTTGCTCTTAGCTTCGTGTTCATTCTCTTTGTCTCTAGGTGTGTGTGGCGATAGAGAACCGCTTAGGATATCTGAAACACATGGGTTAGTTATACCATCTATGCTACGACCTGATTGATCTATCGATATGTACCTGATGTGCAAAAATGTTATTTCTATTATTTAATGTTAGTTTTAATTTTAACTAAAATAATTTTTTTATATCTGTCAAATTTAATCTGTCTAAGTGGATGCCGTATGTAAAAAATAATTTAAATTTAAACTCCGTAATCTATGTTGATTTGATAGAGTAATAAATATATGGCGAATAAGTAAATAACAAATAATTTTTAATACGTTAGGAATGTAAAAAATGGGATTTCCCTAATCGCCAAACCTTTTTATTGTTTTAATTTTGGAAATGGTTGTCCTATTAGAATGAGAAGCGTTAAGGCCAATTTCAGATATTTAAATATATAAACTTAGCATCGAAACGAAAATTAAAAAAGCAACAAACTTTTTTGTCAGATGAAACAATGTTATTTTACTGACAAATTATAAACCAGAATTAACGACTAATTTGCCTGATACACGTGTCGGAAAATATTGATAATACGCCTAAAATACGATATTGACACTATGTATTTTTAAAGTAATATGAAATAATCATGCATAAAAATTCATATGGATGTAAATTAAATTTACTAATTCTACGACTATTTATATTTCAGACACAATTTGATAACTGATAATAGCCTAAGTAATACGAAATGTGGTTAAATTTGAAAATCTATTTAGAATAAACAAACAAAAACGATGTATAAATAAGGTATAGGTATATAATAACCTTTCTATAAAAACGTTGGCGAAATAAATTGAGTAAAATAGATAAAGGTACAAGTATTTCCACGTATCTAAAAGTATAATCTCATTTATAATAATTTCTTCGCGAAAGGTTGTTAGAAAAAATCGTATGTTTTGTTTATTTTACAGATGTGACCAACACCCTCCATTTATCCCTTACGTTATTGCTTCAATAACCACAATCGCTTGACCAATTTTGTTGCAATTTGATTTGAGGATAAGTTTAATCCCGGGACAGGGCAAAGTCTACTTAGAACAGTTTTTAGCTTATAAAACGTATGAAAAATTAAGGACAAAAAAGAAATTTCTTAAATATGCGGGCTTCTGAGGCATTTGTAAAAAATAGTTTGAATCTAGTAAAGTTATGGTACAAGAAAGGAATATGTCACAAAATAGACCAAGCGAAGTGTTTTTTTTACGAAATAACATATCAGTTTTTGAACAAAATCCCAAACACTTGTACCTCTAACTAAAAGAACAAAACCAAGCGATAACAATATAACTGAGCGAGAGACCTGGCAGGCCGTCGGTCCCATTACCATAGCTGTTGATGAAGTTGGCGAGGTACAGGTCCAGTTCTCTCACGGACACGTTGATATGGTAAGGGTTCACGCATAGACCCGGCTGGGTGCACTCTGGGTGCTTTTCCAGCCGTTCGCCATCTGTGCTTTCCAGAGGTATCGCTTTGAACAGAATTACCATTACTAGGTCTAAACGCCACACCTGAAACATAAAAACAGAGATTTAAAATGTGCAAAATGAATGTCCAAAATCCGTACAAAAATTCCATGTTCCGTAGATTCCCAATCCGTTTTTCCAAATATCAAATTAATAAAAAAGGTCAGGTTAATTAGTCACAAAACTACTGCAATTTAAGCTAAATAGTAATCGTTTTACCTTATCCGCCTGCCTTAGACAGTCTATCCGTCTCATCTTGCCTTTTTGATCTGGATTGGAGAGAACGCATACGGCCGGCCTTTTCCCCGTTATGCTGAGAACGAAATCCTCTCTGCAGTCCTGAGTAATGTCCTTCCGAAGTTTCCCAAGCAATCGTGATGCCCATTTCTGCTTTACTTCAGCTTTTTCGTTCTGTAATTATTCAAACATAATATAAATGTACAAATAATACAGCTATAACAGTTTAAGCATCTATTACCTTATTATTTATTAACTGCGTGCTGTTTGAGGTTATATTTAAAAGGATTATAAGAAGCTTTACCAAAAATATGCATATTATTTGTTAGATATCAATGCCTAGCAGCGATAAAGTTCTTACATTTTGCATAATATAACCGATATCGTAAATATGATCACTATAATTATGTCACGAAAGCGGAAGTCTAAAACAACCAGTCTAAGGACATACTCGTATTAGATTGTATTCATTTTGGATTACTACCAGGAACCCTTTCACGATGTTAACATGGTAAAGGATCTTCAGGTATTCGAACAATTGAGAAAATTCTTTAGGTATATCTTCGCTTACTACATGACTTACGATTAGGGTGATTTAAATTTGCGTAACCATAATAGCATTTTACGGATTTAAAAGCAGCATTTTGAGGAAGTTCAATGAATATGCACGAGGGACCTGGTTTCTGAATCATTTGGTACACGAACATTCTTGAGTCGGTACTTACATTGAGAGCTCTTGAACACAAATAAGTGTTTCAGTGTAATTTGTCGATAAGAACTCTTCGGTTATATTAATGTAGGTAGGTTGAGATTTTAAAAGCCCAAGTAAAAGGTAGTAAAAGCTCAAGGGCACCAATAATTGCGATCCAATTCTGAACTTGAAAATGGTTAAAAGTTGTCGAAAGTTTTTAAAGTGTATTTATTTTCGATGTAATAAATACTTTATAGACAAAGGTCCTGTTCTGATAAAACTATTCGGCGCCATTGATATAACTTGTGGCTTAATTAGAGTTCTAAGTATGATTTTTTTAATGATTATTGTTTACTAAAAGTACTGAGTCACATCGTGGCAACAGATTATTTTGTTAACAATTTCTCAGGCAATTTCAATAAATCAAATTAAAAGCGCGCAAAATATAAAAATGCAAGCCCGTAAAGGCAGCTGTATTCAGACCGAAAAATATAACATAAATTTATTATGTGTTACATTTTTTTATTTGTCCAATGAGGTCAGAATTTTCTTAAAACTCTCCAATATTAAATGGAAGCAATTGAATTTCCTGTTTTTCTTCTTGTTGCAGCTAAATCCTTTCTTTAATATACATATGTATGTGCCAAATTTACACGAATTATTGCAATTTCAAGGATGCTTTTGTATAAACTCCGTGACCGATGTCGAATACGAAGTTTATTTAATTCAATTTAGTTCTTATATTACGCATTTACGCACGCAGAATGCAAACAAACACAAAACGTACCTAATACATATTATATATTACGAAAACGAAACATTATTCTACATATTTATTACTATACACTAAGTCCGAACTTTTCGACTTACCCCAGTTTCAAAGTGCACATCCATCGATTTTATGGTCGTTATAAAACTTTGTTTTGTTATGATTTTATCATGAGAAATATATATACAAACAATATGACCGTGCAGTTATTTTATTTTCTTCGATATATTTTGGTGTAGTTAATACAAACAGTCTACTTTATCCGATGTTTTTCCTATACTTACCGATATAAAGTACTAAAGAAAAAATCACTTACGTCTATAAAATCTATTCGCAATCTCTCTTCCACTTAACTGTCTCTCAGTGTCTTATCTACTCGCTCTGGTCTTACAATCTTATTACAATATGTTACCACGATTGAAGAATAAATGAAAATATCTGACGTGCCAGTGAATTACAGTTAATATAATATTCTAATCAAAAACAGACATTACTGTTAGCGGTAAAAATAACTGGTGTTGTTATTGATAATTATTAGTAGTTATTGCAACATCAAAATACTCTAATGCTTATATATTATAGCCTTTAAAAACTTCCTTATTAGATAGACAAGCTATGTCTTTTCGATATGAAATCCTCTTATGTGGCCTCTTGGCAAAGATTTAGGTCGCATATGAAACTTTTTGTTGGCGCCCACTTTCGCGACAACTTGTGGAAAAGTTATTTTATCAGTTGCCCACTTCATATGGAATACATCACACGCCATGAAACGACTAGAACTTTTTGTATACAACTAGAATTATAAACAGTTGACGGAAACAAAATGAAAAATCACCAAAGTTAACTGATGGGAAATGAATTGGCAAGTATTGAAATTAATAAATGGTAATTAATAAGAATTCTGAAATTGTTTAATCAAACGATGATTTCAAAGATTAATGTAAGTGCTCGTCTGTGTATTCCATTGTTTGTTATTTCAGACAACTCTGACGACAATGTATTCAGTGAAATATACGTCCTTCTTTGGACAGAACTTTTTCGTTCTACTTCTACATTCCATCACACCCGAACAAAAATAAAAACGATTTATATACATATGATGTTTAATTAGAATTGGCGGTGAATTAGAAAAAACTGTATCAAAATCGTATTGCATAAAAACTACTATAAGGTTAGTTAATGTCACAAAAATTAAAAATACGATTTTACCTGTAATTCATACTTAGTGTGCCGCTCCTCCTCGAGACTCATCCGTTTCTCGTGTTTTTTGTAATATTTCCTTTTGGCCGCTTGTAAATTGAACCACGTGTACGAAAAGGACTTTACAAAAGGCATCAGGGCCTCTATGAACGGATGGAACTCGTCCTGTGAACATTCAAACAATCAACGAGATTTAACAAAACAAAATATTAAATTTTGGCGCCCAACACGGGACCACGTTAAATATATTTTCTTGATCACTTCGATGACAATATTTCAAATACTTTTGATCAATAATATTCAATTGCATTCACTTGAGAATATTGTAAATGAATATTTCAATACACATATTATAATGTTGTTAATTAAGACTTACGACTCAAACAACATCCAAATGCCCCATTGTCCCCGTTTGGTTAGGTTACATAGACAGTTATGCAGACTGAGTAATTAGACATTTACATCCAAAGCATTCATAAACATAAACAAATACCAGAGGCTATGGAAAGTCTTGTGCTATTCAAACTTTTATGCATAGTATCTAGCCACATTCTAAGCGGAGAGTCCATGAATATACTATTGGAACATCCGGATGTAACGACGAACACCGGAGTACCCTTTCAGTGTTTTGTTCTCGTGAAGTCCGTGTGCCGTCTTGAAAAAGGAACGTGCTTTGAAAAAGGTAGACCACAGATAAAATATCGGAACATTGCCGTCGACTAGATGTCAAATAAAAATAAAATAGATGGATATATTTTGATGTTTTCTAGAAATGTTTTATCTACATACCATCACTGGATGACTGGTACGTTAAGATAATAAAATTAATAATTTTAATTTTATGTACCATTGAAATATTTAAACGTAAAATATAATATGAAAAAGCAAATGTTTTGTAAACTACCCACACTGGATTTGAAGAATTATGTTCCACATTTATTTACAAAATATCATGCAAAAGTGACGAATTTTTAATAATAAAATAATAACTGCCCGTGTAAATAACTTCACCAAAGAATGGAAGGGCGTGCATGTCTTTAACCTACTCATGCGAAGGTTTCAATACCGCTGCTGACTCACGCATGGACAATCGAAGCCTGCGGTAGATGTACGAGGCTCCGTACCTGCTCGTTTACATTCTGACGATGAATATATTTCTCAATATAACGTTCTTGAGAAAGCGACTGCAATCAGGCAGAGATTGTATTACTGTTGCTTGATTATATAGCTGTTATAAATAATTAAAACAAGACTGAGACAATTTTTATGATCTAGTACAATACTGAGCTAACATAATTATGATCGCTGAATGTTACATAATTAGTAACACAAAATAATTCGTGGGAATATTAAAAATGAAATTTATAATTTAATTTAAAGAACCATAGTGATGGTAACTTATATTTTTTTTTGTTGGGTATCAATAAAGATTAAAATCAAATTCATTGAAGAGCAAATCAAAGAGAAATCACTTCAGCACGCCCGTACAAAGTAAACAATCAAACGACTCGGATATATAAAGTGTTCAACAGGACTATATCAACAATGAACCGTTGTTGCAAGCATAAAAAAACCGAAAACATACAAAATATTGACATGTGTCATGTTGAAAATCGCACTAATCTCGTATGCATCGCGGCGCCGCCGGACAAATGCTGTATTGTTGTGCCTTGAATCATAACATAATATATGCAAATGTGTCGTCGTTATTTATCGCGTGCCCAGTTTAGCGAGCCGTGTATCAGAATTCACGATTGTTTATTTTATTTAAGGTCCATTTAGAACCGTTCTGATGAAATGCGACTTGTCTTGGCTAGACCAGAGCCGTCGGCTCGACAGCGACTTGAGCTATAAGTTTCCTGCTATTTCCTGCTTCGGTTGCAGCTTTAGCTAAATTTAACGCATCACAACAAATTTGATGGTAATTTGATTCACCATTTTAGTCTGTATTCGATATTATATTTATATATCTTCTTCCATTATCGTTGTCCATATAAATTTCTTGATATACTTCATTATTTGGATATAAGAACAATTTAAAAAAATGAAATACGTTTATTTGTTAATATTAACGTAGCATAATACCACAAAAAAAACCTCAATTACGAGAAAAGATTTCTGATAAAAAGATGTTATTAAAAACAAATTCTATTGTTTACGGTCAATATTTTTAAATAGTGCATAGATTTGTACTTTAAACAAATTAAGGTTAAAAAACTCTTGGAGGTAAAGTAGGATATTACATTGATTTTATATAATAATTACTCAACGACATAAATTTAATGCATTTCATTTTTTTGCGCTGTTTCAGTATGAAATCTTTTCTATTACAATGTAGTATATTAAAAACATTCGATATTTTATACACATACTTAGCGTGTAGGTTACATGGTTTATTTTTCAAAACCTGACAAAGTGACACCCTAATTTCGAACCACTACTCTTAAATACGGCGCCCCCATTCCGCATGTGGGACGAGGAGGCACTACATTACGTCGTAGATGGTAACGCACCTGAGTCTGAACTTAATGTGGAACTCGGTGTAACTTGGCCTGTAAACACACACAAGTTCCACACAGATTATACATGTATGCTCAAATGTACATGTATACTTGCCTAGTACCTAATACGACATAATTAAAACAAGGTAAGCTAAAGATAAAACGGTTTATGTTTGTACGATACAAAGAAAAGTTTAGTTCTGTAACAATAGTAATCAAAAGTGAGGTGCCCGAGTTGTTCTCTGATCGTAATGATGGCAACGTTGTTTTATACTGCCTTCGCTGTGGATGAATTAAAAAATGAACGCGACATAATGCCCTAGATGTCCAAATTTACAGCAGCGACTACGTCGCTCATAGAATTTCAAGTTGACGAAACAAGCCCAGACATCAGTGCGCACACTTAAAATAGTATTCATAGAAACTGTAATGCTGTTACATGTTTTAAGAGCATATGACATTCTACTCAGAGATCGAATGCTGCGCATCAATAGTAACTGCAACATTTGGGCTGACGTTTGTAAAATATATTTGTCTATCAATGACTACAGCAGCTGGTTTGGCCTTAAGTTAGATTCTATCGATGCTCAAGACGTTCCTGGGGGTATGGCCGCCGTAAAAATTCTTTATTAAGTTGAGCATCGAGTCATGTGAGCTTGTCATCGAGTCATGTGACCGATGAATATCAGCGTAGAGTAATCGATTACAACTAAATCAAATGTGCTGGTCAATCATAACAAGGTTATTGACATGGCTTCACCTCCAATGGTTTATACCTTTGAACTTGGACTTGTTTCTAGACGTAATGTCATATAAACAAAGAGCCAGTCACAACAGTAAATTGGCGATCATCTCAGACGGAGCACTGTTGTGCCAACGCTGGCTGGTGCCCACTTGGCAGGACCCGGGGGACGCCGCCCTCCTGGATGCTTCTTTTGTTAATTGAGCTACAGCCAGGAACGTACGCGTGACATTGAATGAAAATTTGAACTGGACTCAATTCTTAAGGTTAATGACTTTGCAATATAGATCAGAGCCTTAGCGTGTTAATAGGGCACGTTCATTTATTATGAAAGGTGAGCGATTGATGCAGGACCCAGTGAAATAGGTACTCCCTAAAGTTTATCCATAAAAGAGTAAGTGAATACGTTAATGTAATTTTAAAAAGTGTTTCATATACCTAAACTGTAAATTACGCCGTCAAATTCATATATAAACTAGTTCATTATATTACCTACTAATATCAAGAAACACATAAATAATAACCTTTAAGATGCAATATGGCTCATATGAAAATTAAATTTAAATTTAATCTTAAGATTATGATGTTATTAAATTATATTAAGAGTACATTGGACAATACGTGCGTGGGGTATGGCAATAAGGCCACCGCATAGTCCATAGTGACGTAAACGTAACCGCTGTTACATGGGAGCGTACTATACTGCTTTGCCTAACTGTTATTTCCTGCTTATTATCGGCATAAAATTACGATACGTTAAAATGGACGAAAAGTATACTATTGTATACA
>DWEI01004001.1:0-12145 GCA_018245875.1 Mysoria ambigua | reverse complement strand
CTGTCGGTGTAAGTTTAATTTATTTGACTTGTTTATAATATGACATATACAATAGAACGTAATGTAAGTGGTGAATTGTGAAAATATGCTACAGTTCTCTGTCTACCCTATGGGGGTTTACAGTCGTGGAGATAGGAACAGTGACGTCAAAATGCATTAATAATTAACTACTACACACGGAACTTCGAGTTTAGCAATTAACTTATTGTAGGAATAAAATCTTCTATAAATTGAGCTCTTTGAAGTTATCAAAATTTCAATACCTACAACCCTAAGCTTCTAAAGACGACTCATATCTTGTTACACTTTAATATATTCGTAGTATTTATATTATAACGAGCGACAGGTAACATTAATTCCCTCAAACGGAATAATGACATTCATTTGTAACTCTTCCGATACTAGACAACGTAGTTACATTCGAAACTCGTAGAACTAATAAAGATGCCCGAGTTGCAATATTCACGGCGAGACTTTCGTAGCGGTGAAATATTTCAGCAACGAGTGACACCGAGCCGCCGGCGACAACGCGCGGGCTGCGTCGCTGATTGCCGCATTGTGGCGGACAATAACTCGATTAGGACGGCCGCCGGTAGCCGGGCGCGCGGAGAGTACGGTGGATAAGATCGGATCGCACTATCGTTGGCACCTCTATGTTGATAGCACAGTGCAATTTTATAGAAGGTCACACCACGCCCATAATCCCTGAAGAGGTAGACGAAAATAAATTACTCGTGCGTTTCACCAGCTATGTTTGCGCTCTACCATAGAATAGGCGTTAAACGGACACGAATCTACATTCAGAATACACGGCAATTAAACCCAATTAAAATCTTTATGCCAAACCCAATCTGATGTTAAGCCCAAAGCAGGAGATTATATAAGAAACTGATTTGTTTAGTAACTTCACTTTGATAAAATAATGGTAACGTTATGAAGCTATTATAACGTATGCCTTTAGTTACGTGACACATGTGTATATTTAAATGTGAACAGGAGCGATAATTAAAATCATCATTTAATAAAGTACAATGTCGTTAATATACGAAATGCAGATTTATTAAATAGATGCAGCGTCCAATAAATGTGCACAAACAAAATGTTTTGTTTAATAGACAAATACCAATATGGATCGAATTTGCTTATTTGTACGTCTAAAAATTTTTAAAAACCGTCATAACTTTATAGGCAAGCGAATATTTCAGTCCGCCGAATCTATACTTTGCCAACGGCAGACAACCCCCAATTAGGCGCGCTCGGAGCGAGCGGACACAAAGGCAGAGATAATGGCCGGTAACTGAGTTCGGAAGATAGTTCACTTAGAGCCAACTTAACTTTATCAAGTTGCAATTAAGTTCGCCGACTTAATTGAATATTCTCACGGTCCATATCACAATTACCCCCGTGAACTGACCGATATCGATCGCCACTTGCAAATTTGTGCGCAGATTGGATCTTTGACGTAACTTTGTACAGGAAATGTAGAGAGCATTCTCTACCAGTACAGCGCGACGATCTGATGAACAAATTTCTCATGCGTTGAGCCATAGAAACGTTGTAGACATTGCTAGGCTCTTCAAATGTGTACTGTGCGTAAATAAAACTGCATACTGCTACGTTTTTGTAACATAAATCAGTTCAATTGAAATTGGGGTGCATATAAGGAGCCTCCCCGAGCGACGACTGTGCCTAAGTAATTACAAACACATACTGCGCGGCGCACCCTGGACATAGCGACTAATCCTTTCACCACAATGGCTGATCACTCATGATCAGCTATTGACTCGAACAAGAAGAAATTCAACTCGTATGTCATATAACAATATATAAATGTAAATATAACATCAGGCCTGTAATCCTTGAGTAGTTAGGCATAGTAGTTTAGTACGCTTTCTCGATATGAAATCAGGATTTCTCGATCAGCTGTCGCAGTTGCAACCAACACGATCACGACCAAAGAGACAGTTGTGAAATATATAAAAAAATAGTCAATAAAATTGATGGCATCTACGTAACTTCACGCCTGTAATCCCCGAAGAGGTAGGCAGAGGAATGCATAACACTCCCACGTTACACCAGTTACGTTTACATCCCACTATGGTGGTGAGCGTATATCCATGCATCGGGCATACATCCAGGTGATAACGGATGGTGAGTAAATTAAACACATTTAACAATATTTGTATTGGTACATTGGTTAAAAAAAATTTCAATATATTGAACAAAATTAGGTTATTACTTGGTGCGAGGTAAACATACCCGTAGAGGTAATATTACTCTCCTTTGTCTAACTTTTCGTCGTTAAATAAAGGTATGATGCCACGTTATGTTACATTAAAATATAATCTAAACATAAAATATTGTATTATAACAACTCAATGTTACAGTTAAATATTGTAATTTATAATATATCGTTACCGCTGACCATGGACCTGCACGTTCCGCTCACGTCTCCCTATAGATCCTCAATATATTTCCATAAGAACATTCCTTACGATCGACATTGCCGTGACGACTTGGGCCGATCGCGATCGGGGCGCGTCGTGGCGCCGATGAATAGAACGTCCACCTCTATTGTAAGTTAATGTACTCGCTCGCCTGTGGGACACACGGCCCGGTAGTATTACGCGCTCACAAGTAATTTTCTTGTAATATACGGCAGCTAAAGTCCAGACACTTACGGACACTTACGGACAATTACGGACACTTACGGACACTTATGGACACTTACGGACGGTTGCTTACGGACATGTGAAAAACCAGAAGAGAATTGCATTAAAGGAGATAAATTTTCACTGAAAAACCCCTTATGATAGCAGTATTGTATTTAATCCCATACAAATCAGTTCAAAAATAACTTACAATTATCTTGTATGACTATCACTCTATTTATTAATACTCGTAGAATAATTGATGTTTGCTTCGGGAATGTGCACTGTTTATTGATAGACGTGGAATTTGCTGCAGTAAATATTATCTATGTACTATCCACCAAATTACCTCAACACGATCTGATTATACTTCTGACTAATTATATATAAACAAAACCATTCTTTAAAGTTTTACGGATATTTTGCAATATTGAAAATAGGTGTGAAAAATATAAATACAAAGTAGTGTACCCAAGAACTGTGTTGCAGTTAGGGAAATTTATTATTGTGAAGAAAATATACGTTCATAATTATCTAAACACTGGACAATCTTGCTAGTCATATGTCCGTGCAAGTCGCTTCGCGAGAATGGTGATGCAGCCTCTACAGGAAGCCTTCAGCTTTTGTTCTCCGCTCGAAATGATAAAAACGTCAAGAATCCCGCCACCACTATTGTTTTGCAACCAGTTTTTTTTTTATTTGTTTTATTGTTTGTTTATTGCGCCGTGCGGTGGGTTGTGAGCGGGCCTCGTATAGAGTTATAAGTTAACAATGTTGTCGTTTTCTGCGAACGGACGAATAGTGTTGGCTTTGCACGTATTCCCGATACTTTGATGTTAATTTGCTAATTAGCATTGATTGTAACGAATTGCGGCGCGCTAATAAAAATAATTTTATTCGAAATTGCAGTGTTTAAGCCGTCATAATAATGTGATATAATGACAGTGAGAGATGATATGAATGGCAGTTGCTGTCATTTGGAGCTCAAGTGACACCGCGATCCGGCTAAGGACGACCCGTTCGCCAGCAAATCGTTGAAACCGGTTGATTGTTAGTATAACAGGTGAAAAATGGATTTTTATTTTACGCTGTAATTAATTGATATCGAGTAGAAAGTTTTTGATCATTGGGCACTTACCAGATTGCGAAAAAAATTATCTTCTTTAATATTCGTGTGAAGTGATGTTATTGAGATGTTGCATAACTAAACATTATAAGACGTTAATTAAAAATTTATTAGTCATTATCCAATTATTAATTTAACCTAATAATATAACCTAAATATTTTTTCCAATAACATGTATAAATTCCATTTTAGCTTACTTATTAACTTGTTTCCATAGTAATATCCATAGTAACCATAATAATATCATTGAATTGTAAGTATTTTGGTATTTGTTTTTTCATTGCATCTCCATGTTACATTTTGTGCTTAAGATTCAGTACTTTGCAGAGATAATTGATGAGATTTGTTAAGTACCTACAAGAAAAAAATATGATCCAAAAATATACATACCAAACATATCAATTAATTGAACAGCTAGATCACGCTAAACACCGGTACGCAGAGTGTATGTGAACCGAAAATGAAACAAAACAAATTGTTATAGAAATAATCGACGTGCACCTCAACTATATTAACGAGCGATGCGCACGCGCATTTGTCAAAAGAATACACAATAAGTGTTATGGATAACCAATAGTTTGTTGCTTAGTTAGGCGTAACGACCAACCGATACACGAACTTCGTTAGGCCGGTGGCACATTTGCCGATAGACGATGCGTTTTGTTGAATTTAGTTATTTCCCTAACTGCTTCATTGGTTAAGTTGCAAAACACGACTGCCGATCGAGAGGTTCTATTTACAAATCCTATATAGGCTGATGTTGAATATTTTTAAATTGAAATTTTTAATAGTAGCTCGGAGTTTGTATTTTTAAGCTCACCGCCTGTTCCATCGTGGGACGTAAACTTAATTAGTGAAACATATGAGTACATTACACTAGTCGAAGATTATAGGTGCGATGTTGCTTAATGATGTCCATAAATGTAATAAGTTAACATTACGGTGTAGGAATAGTATTAATTATTATGGTCACATATCACAAGTCTATTTCTCCGCTGGGATTAGCAGTGGAGTGTAGAACATTACAACCAACTAGTATTATTATACGTGTTACATTATGTTCACATTTTTATAGTTATATCCCGTGAGCTAAAGGTTCACCAAAATAATTTTGATGAATTATAATAATGAATAAGGAGACGATTGTTCAATTCAACTGCAATCACATAGAATCGTTATATCAGTTATTTATGGATTGTTTATATACTAAAAAAAATAGATATAGAGATATATTCATATAACAAAAATTATATAATAGTTAATAAGATGATTGGCTTCAAAAGAATTTTTATTAGAAAACTACCGAGGTCTCAATTTTATTCTTATTCAATGAAATCATACACTTTTTAAGTAAATTAAGGTACCAATCACTTTTTTTTATTAGGTTTACTCGCGTACGTTCATAATATTTAATTAAATATTAAAATAATTTTGGAAACAATTTCATATTAAATGCGTACAAAAACAAAACAAACTTTCTCTATCCCAAAACACGTTATCACACAACGTTGTAACATGTTATAAGACATTTTATTTTTTAATACCCACTTAGTGTGCAACCATCCTAACGCTCGCGCGAGGCGTGCGCCCGCGCGGTACAAATGCGCGCCGGCGGGGGGCGCGCGACCGAAACGCATGCATTGTTGCTCGTTACCGGCGACAAATCGCATTGTCGCTCGTTACTCGCGACAAATCGCAGCGCGGTGTCGCTGCGACGGGCCTGCACGCGTTAATTGGTGACCTTTGCGGACCGTGAGATTGGCGCTTCAGACGAAACGGATAGTTAATTATGCGCGAACTTACCTAACACCCCGTCCGGGCGTAGTATTAGCATTTATTTGAAAGAGCAATGCATTATTGTAAATCATATGGAATTATATTTAACATATGAAATATTGAAGTAAAACATTACCTATATCATCTCGTAGTTTCTGAATTTATTGTTAAGATTTAGATGTTTCCTAAGTACATGGACATAAATAACAGATGTTGAGTTTATAAACTTAAGAGTTTTTGTTTAAAAAGATTGCGATGAAAATGTTAAAAAGTTAAAAAATTTTAATCGTCTTATTTTCCATGATACAAAGTTTGCTATTTTAAAATAGCCAATGATAGTAATTAACTTTTTACCTTAAATATTATGATAACTGCTTCGTTGGTCGTGTTGATTGCAAGTGCTACTGCCGGGAGATTGTGAGTCCGATTTCCGGGTCGGACATTACAAAAAAATATCTAATTTAGATTTTCCAATAGTGTTTCAGAGTGTGGATATGTGCCCGAAGCATGGCAAGTGACTCAACCCTATTCCACAGTGGGACGTAAAATATTCATGTAAAGTGTTCTGCATTCCTCTGCCTACCTCTTCGGAGTTTACATGCGTAAAGGTACATGCGTGAAGTAATTATGATATTCTGCGGCTGTTCACTCTAAAATCTTTAGTTCTTACTGATCAACAGCTCATCGATTAATATTTGCTTATAGCTTATAACTTTAAAGAAATGATGAAGATATAATTTCAATATTTGTCTACATGTTTCATTTCCATGTCCAGTATAAACCACCTTTGATCAACGTACAGAACAATTCACGTCGGCCATTTCCTACAGATAACGTGCATTTTTTTAACGTAACTTCACGCCTGTAATCCACGAAGAGGTAGGCAGAGGAATACAGAACACTCCCACGGTTCACCGGTTACGTTTACGTCCCACTATGGAATAGGGGGTGAGCCTATTGCCATGCATCGGGCACATATCTACACTTCGATCCACTACTAGAAAATATAAATTACAAAATTTTGTAGTGTTCGACCCGGGAATCAAACCCGGAACCTCCCGATCGGCAGTCGCACTTGCAACCAACACGACTAACAAGGCAGTATTTTTTTTTAATATATCAAGTTATATATCTTTATGACTGGTTATATGAAGTACGCTGAGTGAGCGAGGCGCAAGGAGATGATATCGAAGTGGACAATTTCGACATAACAGTAGGTACCTATTTTTGTTGCAGTCGTACAAAACTGAGCTAATTGCATAATTCCAATGCACGCGAACACTTTGTGCGATAACTTCGCCGAAATCAAAATTTAAATTTCGACAAAGACCGCTAAAGTGTAGGGCGGCTGCACACTGGGAAATTGGGAATGGAGTTCACTGCCCCGATTAAAGGTTCTGCCCGCGTCGCGCAGCTGTCGATCGGTGTTTTCGAAGCGAATTAAACTTTGAATATTAAGTTCACTGCGACATAGTAAGTGATAGATACAAGATTTCATTATTATATGCGTTTAATAATGTTTAAAAATTTCCTGTTAAACGTGATATTTAAAAGGACAAATGTGATTTGTATTCTATTATCAATATCCATGTGTTATCATAATATTGTGAGCATTAGAAAACTTTATTCAGGTTTTATATATCTAGCTAATTGAACATGTTCGCATGGTAGAACATTCGTAATATGTACCTGTTTTTTTATTAGGTTCGCCAGGTACCGCTGGCTCTGGGATCGTGTTAATAGCAGGCGCGACTATCGATTAGGATGTCCTCGGCTCAAATCAAAGGTCGGACAATACTAAATATTTTTAACTCAAATTGCTTAGTAGTGGCTCGAAATCTGAAAATGTGCCAGGTGCATGGTAACTACGAGTACCTATTACACAGAGAGACGTAAACGTAATTGGTGAAACGTGGGAGGTTAAAGCGTTCCTCAGCCTACCTTTTTAGGGATTACAGTGGTTGTGTTACGTTTAAGTTTAGTTTCAAGTACCTATATGACTACCGGTCTATTACATGATCAAACTTTGTAACAATCTTCAAGAGCAACTAAGAACTTGCGACATAAGTTATGACATCTTTGAAAGGCTTACTATTTAAATTGAAAGATTCTATTTAAGGGACATAAACATCTAATGTTATTATATGTAACATAATATTTATTATTAGGTACTCAAAACGTTTTAATTGAATTTCGATATATGTATTATACGTAATTTATTTAAATGTTTCAACGAACTCGCTACGAGCCAGTCTGCGCTGGCTCCGTGTGCGCGCGGACTTAGCTCGCATTCCAGAAAACAATGTCGGATCTGACGCGCCAGCCTTAAGGCAGCGAATGCATTAACGAACTACACCTTCTTTGATATTAAGCGTATTATTTTTACTTTTTTATTGCTCCTTTTATTCTTTGTACGCGCACTGGTAGCCCTCCGAGTCGCCCGGAGCAAATCGAGGTTTATTACCCACCGTCGGGTAATTTATTATTGCATTTTTTGTATTATCAATAGCCCACACTCTTTTACTCTTTTCGATATTAAAATGGCTATTGTTTATGAAAAATCGCCAGTGAGATTTTTATCGCATGGATGTTCTGCCTCACTCAATAATCTGCGCGCGCTTCAAAAATAGAGGACGCCGCTGCTTCTGGTAGCTTTAAAAACAAAAGACCGCGAGCAACAATTACTCTTATACGAGCCTAAAGGAACTTTATAGCGATGGCCCTGACGACAGAACAATTAAATGTTTGCTTGCCCCGTATAAATTCAAGAACATTCCGACCCTTTAAAAATCTCACCGCGGCGTATAATCTATTTAATTTACAACTTTTACGGCCACGTCAGACTTAATGAGATAGCTGCTTATCAATTTGAAACGACCTCTTTAAAGTACAAAGTGGCCGCAAAAATTAACAATCGCCCAGGTCGCCACAATTTTCTCAATTTGCCAACAACTTGGAAGAAAAAAAATCCGGGCCACGCAACGAATTGTTCGGGCCGAATTTGGCTGGACAAAAAGTTTCGGACAAAAGAGGTTTGGATCCTGACTACTGGTCTTCAGTTAAGTGACAATCCGATTGCATGACTTAACTGGCCTAATTTGGGTGCTGGTTCAAAAAGGAAAAAGTAAAATGAGTCGAGAAAAGCCATTGCCATTGTCCGTTCCAAATTCAAAATGAGGAAGACTCGGGAATAATGGTGCAGGTTTTTGAAACAGGAACGTCGAGTTTTAAAAAAGGAATCGCTTAAACGGAGGCCGTTCGCAGGTAATCACGGACGACGCGCACCGAACCTTAGGGTGCGAATACATGCATCATTTTAAATAATAAAACAATTATTTACAAAGAACAGTATTCCATTGTCATTAATGTACAAGTTACTAAAAGTTTTCAGAATTAGTTAAAAATAAAATAATGTGAGTCGTTTTGTAACGTTTTGGGTGCAACAAATTTTAGTTCAGAAAAGAATACTTTTAACTGTTTTGTGAACTAACTGAAGTTTTTTATATAGTGTAATTTGTTAAACTATTAAAATTTGTTATTATTAAAAATACTCACACTTAAGGATAAAACAGTCCTTTGATCCGGTTCAACTTCAAACACATATTCGGAAATCTTATTATAAAAATTATGATGTATGGTTGTTTTATAATTATAGAATATCTATGTTATTTGAACCATTACTAATAATAATAATCGGATAATACAGACTAAAATTTCACGTTATTTATATATTTAGTTAACGAGATAAATAGATAACTGTAGTCTATTTTTTTTTGTATTATTTAACACAGATCTTAAGCTTACTTTCGCTTACTCACATATAAAATATGTCAATTTGTTTGTGACTTGCACTAGAAAAATAAATGTTAATTATTAACACAACGACTGCTTCGTTGTAAATACGTTTTATACAAAATATGTAGAAAAACATTTTATACATTTAAAAAATAGCAGTAATGTAACTCCAGCCTTACATCGCGTGCAGTATGACACAGGTGCAAGCACGGCGACCCTAATGTTCCATTCATACTTATTATGCAATATATCTAAAAGCAATTTTCTTGTAAAAATCAACTGTTGCAACTGCAAAAAGTATTGTTCAATTATGAAATCACCACAATAATATTTAGCACAACACAATACAAAATCAAAAATACTTAGAATGCATTCACTTTCAGTAACTTAGCTTAAATGTCATATCGTTAAAATTTTAAATAATTCATTATAAGGATTACGATGCACTTTTTTCAATACTCATTTGTCCTTATCATCACCATACTCATTATCAATAATTTTATCAATCTAGTGTTGCTCTGCTTTTTAGTGCAACTTAAAGAAAGTGCAACTTAAACATAGTGTTGCTCTGCTTTTTAGTGCAACTTAAGGACATAGTTTGGCTGGAAAAACTAAATATTTTATATGTATTGAAGCTGCTACTATACTTGAACTATTGTTGATCCGAAAAAAAAAATGAAACGTACCGCCTGAAATCCTCGAAAAGATAAGCAGAGGAGTGCAATACAATCCCGCGCTTCATCATTTATATTCAGTCCTCACTATGGAATAGGAGGTGAGCTAATTACAAAACACCGGGCAAAAATCCGGACTCGGAACCACTGCAAGATATTTTAACTAGTAATTCTAATAAGAAGAATCGAATAGCACCCGATCGAAGGTCAATACGGGACCTCGTCATTGTCAGTCGCAAAGAAAACATTTCTTTATACCCAGTACAAAATTATAGCCAGTGGGGGGACGTGTATTTTTATTGCCGAATAAGTTTACTTAAGTAAAATCCTAAGACGGCTAGTATGTATCTGAAACTTGAGCGAATCGCGAATAATAATTAATACTTCAAAAATATTCCCAACATTAACCCCAGGAGCATTTTTGGCTTAAGTGGAGTGCATATGTATTTGGATGATTATATATTTATATGGTAGGATAATAACATGAATGATATTATGATACATTAGTTAAAGTAACGTACGAGTAAACAGTAAGGCCTAATATAAACCGGTTTTGGTATCGCGTGCATTTATTGTGGTACAGGTGCAAGAACTGTGAGCCGAACGCCTCGTTCGTTCACGCTACAATGTATCGCTTTAAAATGTACGTTATAATTATAACTGGCTTTAATAACTTCAATGAACATTATTTTATTAGAACATCAAATATTTGAAACAGACTCCTGTTCTACTATTTGATGTTTGATACAGTAATTAAAGAATTATGAATAATATTATAATCTACCTACCCCTACGGGGATTACGGGCAAGAAGTTAAGTTTTTTTATGAATAATATACGTTTAAGATCTTTATTATCAACGATAAATAAATAGATCGGGTCTTTATCTAAGTTTTCTTTTTATTTTTAAATTTATCATCACCTGAGTTGATTGGTAGAAAATGCCAATTGGCATTAAGTCCGCCCTCTGTAATTAATACTTTTACAATAAAGAATAAATAAATAAATAAATAAATGTTTTCAATGTTGATGGCATACATTTGACAGAAAACTTTATTCAGACTTCCAAAACAACACTGTTTTTAATTTCATTTATTAATATGTTGTTAAAATTGTATTCTTTCTTACCACAAAATAATGTTTTTTAAACATTTGAGAAAAAAAAATCATACTAAAAATATTTTTTTATATTCAATAAAATAGCATGTGTTTTAGCAATGAAACACATACTATTTTATTATATATAAATATTAAACAGTACTAAGGTACGTATTGGAAAGAAGTTAACACATAATAGCTTTACGAAGTCGGCGTACTATTATGGTTGTTTATCATTTAGTACTTGATGGTATCTGGGAACGGTGATGAGATTCCCACTGGACCGCCTGTCTATCGCTCTCTTAATACACTCATTGATGTTTCCTGTGGGAGATAAACATTTATAGCTTCATTTATAGATTCGTTCGTTCTCATTAATCGTTATTTCATTACAACACCGCTCAACAACAAGTTCAATGTTTGCCTTGGTAGCTTCGAGTTTTATTGCTGTCCGTATTAAAATCCGCCTTGTGGTTCTGAGTCTTGTTATCCCAGTTTTTCATTTATGTTGATAAATTCATGTTTTATATTTAGAGTTTTGTTGAGTTCTTATTTAGAGTTGGGTACTTCATAACACAGATTCTAGTAACCACTTTGTTGTATGCGTCTCGTTATGCCTCAATAGTTATAATCGATAACCAGAATGTACAAGTAATTTCGGTTAAATATATTTACATGGTCTTTTTGACAACAATATAATTATGTGTTTATTGGAATCATGTGTATATTTATTGGAATCTTGTGTGTATTTAATAATTCACAACAAATTTCTATTTTCACTTCAGGACCTGTTTTCTTTCAAAGCTTTCCTGATAAAGACTGCATATTACTGATATTTCGATATAACTCGATTAGATTTTTTTTAATTTTTTGCACGATTCCATCTTTTAAAATCTGAATTGTCTTAATTTTATTATTGTCTATTATGTATATTAAAGAACAATTTCATTGTTGTGTCTTCTACCTACCTATTTTATTATATTGATGCTAATTTAACGTACTTACTCGGATTCACCTTTATGCCTA
>DWEI01004000.1:0-12145 GCA_018245875.1 Mysoria ambigua | reverse complement strand
GCTCACCACCTATTACATAGTGGGACGTAAACGTAACGGATGAATCGTGGGTATGTTCTGCATTCCTCTGCCTACCCATTCGGGGATTACCGGCGTGAAGTTACTTAATTATAGTTAAAAGTACACTACAATCAGTGCCAAAAATGATCTTTTTGCAAGTGAAAATTAGATCTTTGAAACTTGTCTGGCTTTAAAAAGCTCGTTTAAAGCATCAGATAATATTAATCACATTTTGGTACCTTAATCTTATAGTGAATAACGAGAATGATTTTAATTAATAAATGAATTTTATTACATAAAAAAGTAGTAAATATTGTGAAGCTACAAGCTAAAATACGTCGTAAATAGAAGTAAAAAATGTAAAATATATATGAATTGACATTTCGATTATTACACACCGACAATAGCTTCCCAGTATTATTTATCATAGAATTTGTAGAGGCAAAAAATATTTGAATATTTAATTTTGAGATATCGTAAATCAGAGATTGCTTTTAATTGAATACGGAATTTTTTACCATTAATTAACGAATACAATCAGAATCATTTGTAAGTACATATTTCTTTACAAAGGTTATAATTACTTCCTTATTAATAAAAAATAGAAACTTCTTCATCCGCAAATGGACTCATTATCTATTTGAATAATCTTTAAGCTAAGTGTATAAGATCTTAATATTTTGATTCCGCTGATCCTGTTTTTGTATTATTCTTTTTAATTATTATTCCGCTTATCCTGTTTTTGTATTATTCTTTTTAACGTATTATAAAAAAATAATGACATTGAAATGAAATTAAATACGTTAACACTGCCCACAACAAAATCCATCAAAACCTATAAATCAAACCAGGCATCATTCCAATATCTATTAAAAGGATTTATGGTAAAAAAACGAAGTGAGAACGTCAAACGGATATTACTTCAGTGCAATATACATCTTCCATATAGAGTAGCACAGAAGCGCAGCGTGTGTCAACTGAATGGATGGATGGATGGATGGATTGTGTGAATTGTGTCGTCCTACCTGCGCCGTTGCGCCACCAGGGAAAGGATTACGTGCCTCGAGGTCTTTCTCTCTGCCCGAGCAGTCTCATGGGGACAACTGCCCCAAGGTGTCGAACACCGCGCCCTCTACAGGCGCGGTGGTAGGCCTGTACCGTGCTCCCGGCGGCTCGGCGGTCTACACGCCCGCCTCCTCATGGGAGGACGACGCTAGCCGCGCGAGCTCGCGCGGGAGCGGTCGGCCGTCCGGTGGTCAGAGGTGGAGGGACGCGAACCCGCGGAGGTGGGTGTGTGGACCACAGCCAGGCCGACAACGGCACACACCGCTCGAGTGTTTCCACTCTCCTCAGGTCGCGCCACAACGCGTCGTTCCGGATGTACCGACCCGCCCCGATGATGACTCGGAGTGCGATGTTCTGCTGGACTTGCAGTTCGTCCCGGATGCCAGTGCGAACCACGCCGGCGCAGCATACGTCAGCCTGGATCGGACGTAGGCGTAGTACACCTTCAGTTTAGTGCGGACAGGTAATTGGAGTTCGGAGTCTGGAAATGTGCCCGAGGCATGGCAATAGGCTCACCACCTACTCCATAATAGGACGTAAACGTAACTAGTGAAACATTGGAGTGTTCTGCATTCCCCTGCCTACCTCTTCGGGAATTATAGGCGTGAAGGTGCGTTTATATAAGAATTCTAAATATTTACGAGAAAATAAAGGGATCGTTATTCTATATTTTCCGATGTGCCCTTTTATTGTGCTTTTATCAGAGCTAATGTATGAAGAACCTGATAAGCTAGACGATAATTTAACTCGTTATTCTTATTATACATTTTGTACCTTTTATTGATTACTTTGTGCATTTCTAGTTAAAATTTTTGGGGTAGTTTGAAGTTTATATACGTAGTCGTAGACATAACTACTAACTCCTCTGCCTATCTGTTTACAAGCGTGATGTAACGTAATATCACGCCTGTAAACCCTGAGAAGTATGATGTTACGTATTATTTATGTCTATATCTTTAATTTGTTAAAATTCGTTACGCGGTAAGCTACTGACGTTACGTGGTGAGCTAAAATTTCGTTTCATACCCGTAAAATGAAAAAAATAACATTACCTATTTATTCAAATCCACGTTTATAATATTTTGGAACGTCGTTTTCTTTATAACTTGAATAAAAATATGGAATGTAAATTCGAACTTTTTAACATATTATTATGAAGTAGGAACGTAATTTTCAATGTCACATTGACATGTTATGTGCTATTGTCATCGTGACATTTGGAACAGCTGTGTGTATTGCATTTTCAAAGGCAATTTTTTCTAAATTAAATTATAGTCTAGTAACTCAATTATTATAACAAATCACATACCGATGCTACTAAGGAAACAGCTGTTATCATATAATTTTCATATAGGTAAGTACGTTGTATATATATTATATATTTTCGTGATTTGCGTTCATTTTACTAAAAACCATTATAATTTCATAAATAAAATATGATTTAAGCTTGAACAACGAATGTTTTTAAATACCTGTCGGTCAAGATAGTAGTGCTCATCATTCGAACTTTTAACAA
Source organism: Mysoria ambigua (assembly GCA_018245875.1). Classification (NCBI taxonomy): domain Eukaryota; kingdom Metazoa; phylum Arthropoda; class Insecta; order Lepidoptera; family Hesperiidae; genus Mysoria; species Mysoria ambigua. The sequence goes on along the minus strand of DWEI01004000.1, from coordinate 9,564 downwards.
AATTGAATTTACATTACATCTTATAAGCTTGACTGTAAACATTATTATATTACTGAGCTGGTAGAGTGCAAACGAAACCCACTAACATTTCTTAGGACTACATATCTCTAATAGTTTTATATTAAATCTTTTATCATATTTTTGAGATTTATAATCCAAAGTGGTAGTAAAAGTATCCATGTTGTGGTAGAGAAACAATTAATTCTCGACTCCATAGAATCCAGATAATTGGGTGTCGTAATTGGCAAACAAACTCGGCGCCGACTGTTTTCAGTACAATGCAGGATAGGTAGTATGAGAAGCTGTGCTCTGTGATTTTGTACATACATGGGCAATTCCAGGATTAAGGTCAAAAACCCTTCAGACTAGGACTATTACCTTACACAAGCAATGATGTTGATAAAAAGTTTTATTGTACAACAAAAACCCTTTTCACTAAATGTCTTATAACACTACTGAAACTTCTTAAAAACAGCTTTTCAAATCCTAAACTACTGCTAATTTATCTACAATCTCAAGTATATTAAGCTGGGTCTTAAATTGTATAGCTAACATGTGATACTAAACTGCAGCTTGTCTTAGATGTATTTTTAAATCACTCAGGGGAAGCTGGTGATGTATTTTTATGGCTGCTTTAATGTCCTGCTTGTAGGCTCAAGACTAAAGTATTATTGTAATTCTTACATAAAAGGGATTATTATCATTGTTTTAAAAAATATATATATATATATATCTTATGTATTTTATACTGTCTTGTATCAAATTAACTAGTTTTTCTATCTTACTTATCCACCTATTTGTATAGACTTTTTTTAATATTATATAATAATTCATTAAAAACTCCTGTATTCTTTTTTTATAGAATATGGGAAAAAAAAAATATTCAAGTACCCACCTCATAGTAAGCAGGTCTAACTGTTATCTTTGGACATTTGTAACAGCAAAGCAATATATAAAGTACTTAATGTATGTTTATAGTGTACAATGTATGTGTCATATAATAATGTTTACTTAGGATGTTAATGTTCATTAAATTCAAGTATTGTTTCAGAACATAAAAAACAGATGGTTGAAATTACCATTACTCCCAGAATCATAATTAATAGAACAATCTCCAAATAACGACAAGTACAAAAGAGGGTTCATTAAATGTTTAATTTGGCTACTTGACATTACAATCATGTGTACAAATGGGTCAAATGTCTGTTAAAATACACAACAATGTTTACAAATATTAACTTAAACCTTTAATTTCTAAGAGGACACTTGTAGTCAATTGAATTTAAATTTGATTGATTGAATAATAATGAAAGGGTTGAGGATAAAAGTGGATTTTATGGCATAGAGTAATTATGCAACAGGAAACTAATTTATCTTGTTTTACAGGTTTTCATATATCACCGAGGGCAATGTCGTCCAATCCCGGTCCGGTAGAAATAAAAATACGCGAGAAATTGCAGACATCTCTAGGAACCTCCCGCATAGAAATCATAAATGAATCGCATATGCACAATGTTCCTGAAAATTCCGAAACACATTTCAAAATTGTGGTAGTCTCGAACAAGTTTGAAGGTTTAACATCATTGAAGGTCAGTGATATTGCTTTAAAGGCTGATTGCTTGAGTGTACCCGAAGAGGAGAGGAAAGAGCAGCTACTTTCCCCTGGATTTTATAATATGTTAACTCAAGCACTGTTCATAATAGTCCTTATATTATTTTTACAATATATATCAAATTGATATGTGTCACCTCTTTAACTCTTAAATCATTAAATTAATATAAAGAAGAATATTTACATTGATTTATATGGCTATCTACGTCAGCGATGTTATGGATATGAAATTTCGGATATGGATTGGATATGAATAAAGGAATAATTATAATACCGGATTAGGATACGAATCACTTCGGATTATCCGTTATTTTTGGATAATTTCGGTTATAGATATTTATGTAAAGGACTCGCGCGGCTTATGTCTCAACCGATCAAAAACAATGTACCATAGCGCGTCTCATTTAGATTCCGCCCCTATACAAAATTATGCGAAACTTTTATATCGGATTCGGTTACGGTTACGGAGCTCCATATCATCCCTGATCTACGTAACTACATTTCCCACGCGCATTTCACCTACACAATAGCTACATATATATACCTAACATTTGGTGTCAATGTCTTTATCCATAGAATAAAGCAAAAAAACACGGGGACGCTGCTGTGACTGATAATATTGTTCCTTAGTAGAGGATTATCACAAGCTGAGTGCATAATGAGATCATTTGATGTTAAGTAGATACAATATGTCCGTGAACGCGGATGTAATCTGTGCATAGCAGTAATAAATGTAGAATACGATCATTACTAATAGGTAAATTGTATTATAAAGTGTAATATATTACTGAATTATAATGAAAGCATATATTTTGCCTTATAATAAATTACTTTCTACCAGACCCAATAGTTCTTTGTAAAATGTTCCACAAGTTGTACATTTAATAAAAAATATTTGCGCAATTGTAATATTCAAGGTACAACTGGTTTAAACCAGTTTTAAATAACTTGCGATATAAAAACGAAAAGTGTTGGATATTTTCCAAGGCATTAAGTTTCATTTGTTTCATTCTAGCGACATCGGCTTATAAATGACGTGTTACGAGAAGAGATTCGTACGCAAATACACGCTCTCTCTATAGTGGCGAAAACACCGGAGCAATGGGAGGCCAGTGATAAACAAGTGGAAAGCAGCCCCAACTGCAGGGGAGGCTTCGGAAAATGAACATGACAACATCGTTTAATTTACTTGATTAATATTAAATATATACTTTAAGCAGCTGTCGTGTTTTAATTGAACAATGTATCGTCAACAACTGTCAAAAATTGATGTCACCGTCATAAATGTCAACGGAAGATATCAGTATATCGCATTAGCACGAATTCGTCATTAATGAGAGTATGATCTTTATAGTGAGACCCATGCCTAGGCTGACAGTCTTTATTTTAGATCCATATTTATTTTTGTTTGTTGGTTTTAAAATAAAACTATTCATGTCTTATTATGATTATTTATTCAATATTTTTCCAGAATCGAAACTTTTTTACACGATCTGTCAATTTAACGTTTATAATTACAAAAATCCGTACTACATAGTGAGATAGAATACTTACATTAAAGTATGTGAAATTCTCGTTAGTTTTTTCAATGTATCTTAGAAAACAAAATTATATTTAATATTTCATACATCCAAAAACATGAAAACAGAGACACAAACTGAGATGTGATCACGAAAAAGAAAGATTACAACACATTGAGTCTTGACTATTAACGAATAAATAAAGCTTTGCATAGAGCTACTGTTGTTATATTAAAAATATGTATATGCTAGAGTCACCTGAATGTGTAACTAGAAAATATCATAAATGAAATGGAGTTTCTTCATGACACTGGACAGTTTTAAAAACTTTTAAATCATTAACATCATAATTATTGCCCTTCTTAAGTTACCGAATGTATTAATAATAGGAAATGTGCCTTGAATTATAACATTTTCTGCCTTCAGTTTTGACTTTAATACTTATTTACAATTTAATATGCTTATATGATTACGAAATCCACAGATCTTAGCATTGGTATCAAAAGGAAGGTCTTCAATACCTGCATTCTCCCATGTATTACTTATGGGTGTGAAATCTGGGCTCTTACGAAACATCACAGAAATATGCTGGAACACTGCCAACGAGCTATGGAACGAAGTATGATAGGTATTAAAAAACAAGATAAAATATGGAACACTGCCATAAGAAATAAGACAAAAGTCACAGACATACTAACTAGAATAGATAGTCTGAAGTGGAGATGGGCTGGGCACACACTGCACAGTACACAAGAGAAGTGGAGCAACATCGTAACAGACTGGCACCCTAGAGATGGGAGAAGAAACAGAGGAAGATAAAGCAAGACATGGGAAGATGAACTTAAACTGACGGCAGGCCCAAAATGGAGAAGAGTTGCTAGAGACAGAGTACAATGGAAATTGTTAGAGGCCTTTGCCAAGAGGCACACTGAACTCAGAGATATTTTATAACTAAAGAGACGACCACAATATAAAAGAAAGAAGAAAGCAGTTCAGGATAAGAGGCTTATTATTATTATGCTTATATGATACGAAATTCACATCCACTCAAGCACAGACCACAATAAAAAAACTACATGAACCTATGAATTACATCAATATCTTATTATCCAATTATGAAGCAGCAATCCATACTTCAACAACATATACTATTAAAACTATCAAGGATTCAATGTATGTTATGAGTTTTTCTAAAAGTTGAATTACATTAGACATGTCAATGAATAATTTGTTGTTCACAGGCCAACAGCACAAATATTGTACCAACATGTTTGCAAAACACATTCCCTACGCAGAAATGTGGGTGCTACATGGAACAATCACACTTCACTGTTCACACTCTGTCACTTAACATCACATGTACGTTAGCATCACGGTCCACACGTGGACCACATCTACTATCAGAGGTTGAAGTTGTCCAGCCGCAGCTTGCCCTCATTCTCCGTCAGGTACAGCAGGTCCGCCATGGTTTGTTCACATATCGCTTCCTCAGCCTTCTCCGACATCTGGAAATTTCGACAATTAGGTTTCAATATAAAATAATACCATAAACGAAACAAAATGAAACCAATGCTAATTATTTACATAATGTAATAAATAAATAAGACCATGAAATTCCAGGATTAAGGTGTAATATTAAAAAAAAAAATATTTCTGATATAGGCAAACATAATAATGGTTTAAAACAATGTATCTGTCAGTTCATATTCCTGGATTCCTGTGTTAAATTGGCATTGGAGATTAATCTCAACTAGCGAGAAAACTCCATAAATCTTGAAAATTTTATACAATAAGTCGGCACAGAGTAGTAGTCTCAACTTTGTACTTGTTTGCTGCTATAAGCGAAGGCACTGTAATTTTTTTAACAATTTTACTTAAAAAAAGGTTTAGCCAAAAATGATCTACTCACTGGTCGATAGGCATACTTCGTGTTCGGTGGAAACTTGAAATTAGGCCCAAAGTTCACGCTGACAGTTATATTCTTGTGTAGCGACACTGATGGATAGTAGCAGCCCTGGTACACATCCACAAAGGCCTCGCCCTGGCATTCTCCATTTTTGAAATAGAATATCTTACTCCCTGGCAGGGGCTTGAGATTATTAAGAGATTCCTGGATATTGTCCTTGTCCTCGTAGTAGAGGTGACTCTTGAACTTCACCAACGGCTAGAATAAGTTGAATATAAAATTAGGCAACAATATTTCTAATATATGTCAGTTAAAAAGCCATGTAATAAAAGCCTGTTAACATTCCAACAAAAAGCACTTAACAAAAGTGAGTCTTACCCTGTCCTTGTAAGTGTTGGGAGTGTACTTGGTTGAGGCACTCTCTGGCAGAACAATGAGAAACCCGAGCGTGTCGCCTTCACCGTACCCATTGCTGTAGTGTTTGCCTCGAGATTCGTGAAATCTTAGAAAGAAATATTGAACATTATTACCATCTACGATCATAATTATACACGTAACTATAGACACAAAATACCCTGTCATTGGTTGAGTGGTTGCAAGCGCAACTGCTGATCTAGAGGTCCTAGGTTCCAATCCCGGGTCAATTATTACATACCACTTTTATAACTTAAATTTTCTAGTATTAATTTCTGTTAGGTTCAAATGAGATTTTACTCCCGATGTAATGCTATAGGTTCACCACTTATTGCATAGTGGATCTGTCTATCTCTTTCGAGGGCTAAAGACGCAATGTTACTTTTACGCATACAATCTTGGTAGCCACAGAATCCTCCGCTTAGGCCAGCGGCGGTGGCGGAGGGCCGTACCTGGTGCCCTTGCGCGAGCGCCACGCGTAGCCGAACTTGTCGTAGCCGAGCGGCGCCTGCAGGTTGGCGTAGCGCCGCGCCCAGCCCAGCCGCGCCGCCGCGCCCTCCGGCACCTCCTCCGCGCTCGCCTCCCAGTACCAGCAGCCGCGCGACACGCCTGCACACCGATTACTACATAAGGAGACTATATTACTTTCCATTCCTGGCGCTGCTGGAAGCGGTGGCTCTTATGGATAATCAGTGCCGTTGTACTACATCTCTTTTGTATGATGTAATTCTCTATTATTTTTAGTGTAAAAAATTGTTAAATAAATAAATAATGAACCTGTTTAAGACTTGTACACAAATTTAACTTATACATTCCTCCGCTTGACACTTCACTCAGTCTCTACACCGACACCTTAACAATAAAAGTACAGGAAGCGGCGCCGACTCCATCGATCTGCAGCAGTAGCGTCCCGACCGCCATGCCGCCCGCCGCCGACCGGTGTGTATGAGCGTGCGTATGACGTATGACGTGTGGCGTGTACGCACGCCGGCGACCGACCGTGCGTCGCGCGCACCATGCAGTAGCCCCTCTCGCCGGTGACCGCGAGCCGGTCCTCGGCTATCTTGAGCTGCGGCGCGCGGTCGTGCAGCGCCAGCAGCACGCCGCCCGGGCACAGCGAGCGGTACAGCCAGCCGGGGATCGGCTTGCCGCTCCACTCGTTGCTCTCGTCGAACTCCTGCCGTCACAAACACCGAATATGTATGTACCTAAGCTAAATGTACGGGTGTGACTCGAAAATACTAAATAGTATACCTACATACAACACGCTCGACTTAAATCAGGTTGCGTTTATTGAACATTACAAATATAATACATTTTTTCTCAAGTCATTCACTCTGGCACGCTATCAGTAGGTACAGAGTTTGAATAACTCGCTTTAATGAAATCATCCCAATCGACTTATTAATAACTTTGAAGTGTTTAGTTTTGAAGACAATAATAAAGATTATTATTAGTCATAGTTATATTCACTCAACAGACTTTTACAATTTATAAACTGTATCACGTTTTAAACATTAGCTGGTAAACTTATATAATTTTAATACCTTCATTAACAAAAATGCTTCTTGCAGTTTTCTATAACATTGACTCATTCCAATTTTTCTGTATGTATGTAATTTTTCAGTATTGTAAACACAAACCTGTCTAAACGGTGCATGAGGGTCCGGTTCAGCGAGAATGTACCGGTAGCCGTCCTTGTTGAAAGGGTGCTCGGTGGGGTAGCCGTGCGAGGGCAGCTTCAACGTGCTGAGATCGCTCGCGCGCCCCTTCTTGCCCGCCGGCGCCCCCGCCTCGAGCCCGCCGACCGCGGGCCGCCGCTTGCCCTGGCGGCCCTTCACGTTACCAGCCAACGGAACTGTAATAATTATCAAGCATATTTTTAAAAAAATATACTTGAAAGGTAAAAGACTTCGACTGCCTCGCTGATCGTGTTGGTTGCAAGCACGACTGCCGACGGATGGTTTTGGGTTCAATTCTCGGGTCGGGAGTTACATTTTTCTGATCAAGATTTTCTATTAGTGGCTCGCAGTCTGGATATGTGCCCGGTGTATGACAATAGGCGCACCACCTATGCCATAATGGGACATAAACCTAACTAGTGAAACGTGGGAGTGTTCTGCATTATTCTGCTTACATCTTCGGGGGTTACAGGCGTAATGTCACATATAAAGACACTAAAGAATTTAATGTTCATATAACAACGTCCCAACATCAACTGACCGCCTTAAAGAATATTTTTTTATTATCATCATGTTATTGCGAGTGAACATTTACAAGGAAGGTTTAATAAAGGACATAATAAGATTGTATTAAATCTCCGTGTAAACATAATGCGTATAAAATATCACACTAACTGAATAATTTATCGAAGCTATTTAATAAAAATAATCTTTATTCACAGAATATGTGTTAACATTTTAATAATATTTATCATATACCTACAGTGCTTCATGTTAGCCAATACCCTCATGCGAATAATATACATACAATCAACGGACATAATGGCATGCGGAAAAGGTCTACAGAATATTGTAAAATGTCTACAGAATATTGTGAAATGTCTACAGAATATTGTGTTTTCTAAATAATACATTTCAAAAGGTTTTCTCTTACATTGTACAATATTTAAATATAACACGAAGATGAGGATATAGATAAGAAAGCGATTGCTTCTTGGCTGAAATGTGCCAACGTAAAATCCAGAACAAACTTATCCAAAGTCAACAAGTCAAGTCAACAAGTATTGAATCATCTGTACTTTTAGGTAATCCTACGAGAACACTAAGGATTATTTAGTTAATTGTTCATATAATCTAAGGCTCCTACAGTAGGAATATAACGGATATGCGTAAAATGTGTTCGACACAAAAAAAATATTGGGACATCTCCACACACGGCCATCTGCCCCCAAAGTAAGCGTCAAGAGGGCTCGTGGTACGGTAAACAGACGGCTGATAAACTACATGTATTCGTTTAAACTCATGCTCAAATAGATTCTTTACACCCAGAACATATGCTTGTGCGCATCACATAAATATTTATTCTGGGCGGGGATCGAACCTACGACCCACGGCGCAACAGTCACGTTCACTTACCACTGCACCAACCGGCTAGTCAGGTCGAAATACTAAAAGCATGATTTACGCACTAAATACTTCACATCGATAGGATATGCTAATTATACTCAAATACCCTGACTACCGATGCTATTCTCAAAGTTTTTACAGAGCGTGAGAGACCCACTGACGCTGTATTCTCACCCAACCCATTAACAATATATACAGTATGCACATACCAACATACTAATATAATTGAGACTATTATAAACCCAATGATCGTCGATATCGGAGTTTAAAAATACATTTACAAAGAGAATACATATACAAAGAGAATATACGTATAAGAACAGGAGCAAATCTGTAAAGAGACAGATTTGGCACACGGGGTAGACAGGGGGCATTGACCCCCTGTCTACACCGTGAGGGACTTGGCGTGAGATATGTATGTATGTTAAAAATACATAATATATACTCGGTGCATTTAAAGTTATATAATACATAATGTTCTTTATAATAGTACAATTCCAACTAGACGCTTCGAACGCATGACTCATTAGGAGGTCAGTCCATCTGTCTGGTAAGTTGAATTTAAAATAAGAACAAAAAGTATTCAAATGGCAACAAATACGACGTATATTATACACGGCATTAGTTCAATACGTCCGGTTAAGGCTGTGGCATAGTTTATTTAACTAATTAGGAATAGAAACCTATTGTTACAATTGATTATTGTTCATACATTATCACTTATTATGCAATATAACGTTCTTATATATTTTTGGCAAATCATGTCATATTTGTAGTTGTATTCATATTACCTATTTCTATTTATTCCAATTTCCAATCTCCCATCTTCATTCTATATCTTTGTGATTAAAGATACGTAAGCATTTATAATTATATTGCGAACAAAGTTTTATTATATGTTTTATATATCTTAAGACTTACACACAGGTAAGGATAAAGATATTTGGCGGCAGGTCTGTAAGGATAGAGATATTTGGCACTCCGTGCTCTCTGCCTACCCCGTAAGGGACTCGGCGTGAAGAT
>DWEI01003999.1:0-12148 GCA_018245875.1 Mysoria ambigua | reverse complement strand
AAATAATATTAAGAATAAATAATATTAAAAATAATTAATATTAAAAATAAATAAATATTAAGAACAAATAATATTAAGGGAAAATAATATTAAAAATGTCCTCGGCTTGCCATATCCAGCTCCTGCCTGCAGCCTTTCACAGATCATTATCCCAACTAGCCGGAGGGTGTCCTACACTACATTTGCCGAGTATAATATATAATCAGCTAGGATTAATATTGCTTACAGTAGTCAGTAAATAGTTTCAAAATAGGGACATCTAACTATGTAAGATGTATTAGGATAGCCCATTAGTTTAACGATAGATGTAATGTATGTCATATTGGTTACACCACTTTCAATTAGACATAACATTGGAAAACTATATATAATTTAAAGATGTACATTTCTTATAGGAAGTAACTAATGTTTGTTACTACATTTAACAAACACATTTCAGATTCAAAGTGTTACAAAAAATATCTAGTAATTTGGCACTTTCATAAAATTTAACACATTTTCATCAAAGTAACAGTCACATCAGACGAAAACCGACAAGACATATTCATCCTCAAAATGTCTGCAGTCTCTTCCAGTTCTTGCAGTGTTGGATGAGATTACACTTAGAAGTAACTAATCCTAAAGAAATTCACAATTTATTTGTCTTGCGCATTGGCTGCATTTTTATGAACTTGACTTCGTTCCAAAATATATAGTACTTCCAAAGTTCCAAAATATACTCTACAGTACAGTAATTCCAAAGTATACTCTATAGTATTATGAATTGGATACTATCTAACTAAGAATTCTTATCATATTAATGATTACTGTAAAACATTTTGTTTATGTTCGTACTAGAATAACAACTGGCCTCAGGAGATTTGTTGTAATAAGGATATAATATACAGTGTTTAAATAAAACACAGACATGTATTGTGATCCAATTATGTCTGTCTGACAGAACTAGCTTAAAGTTTCAGTGAGAGATTGTCTTAACCCACATTTTAAATCAGTTCCTTTGTGCGAGTGCTGTGTTAAGAATGAGCTTTGTTATGGTTGGAAGTATGTTTGACCTCAAAGGGGAACGCAGAGTAGTGGTACATTCATACATTCCATCAATTACACTTTCACTGTATAATGGAATAGGTGGTGTGACTCGATATCAACCAGTCACGAAATTCCAGCCTTCTATTCACTACTTGAAATTTGAATTGGACAGTCTAAATTAGATTAAATAAAATCTTTATGCACATAACCATTCAGAAGGGGCCTATGTCCAGCACTGAACTGCTTAAAGGTAACAATAATGATGAACATAAATTTAAAACATGTAATAATATCTCTATTAAGAACCTTTTATTAAATAGTAATACTTGTAACTGCTTCATTTAAATTTCATTATATGTTCACATTGTTCATCATTTCTCGTAATTTTATTGTAATGTGAATTTTACATTATTACAATTGTATGTTGTAAGAACCTAGGAACTTCATTATGAAGTTCCTAGGTTCTTGGTGTAACTGTTGGATATTGAAATTAAAATTCTATAACTAATTGAATCTGATATATGTTTCAAGTATTTTGATAAAGGTCAACCGTCATGTAGCTAAAGCCTCATTGTTACTGTATATAATTTACTTTTAAAATCCATAATTGAAACCATTCAACTAACATATAATCTAAAATAATTCACTATCTGTAATGATATATTTTTCATTACTTTCATTTTTTTTTATAATAAGGAAGTAGAGGACGGGCATGCAGTCCACCTGATGGTAAGTGGCTACTGTCGCCCATAGACATCTGTGATCAACCCCAGATAAGTCGACCACAGATGCGCCTCTACCCCTGAGGACTAAGATGGATTGCCTCAAAAAAGTGTCTCCCTTGCCGCACCCTTCAAACCAGAACAACAGAGCTTAACACTGCTATTATAAGGCAGAAATAGGTGTGGCGGTGGTGCCTCCGGAGTCGAGCCACAGAGGGTTCTACCACCAATGTACCATCACAACCACCAACCAATTTCATAGCAGCCCTATCATTTAAACTTAAAATTTCAATATTTTTTAAAACAGTTATGAATCTATTTAATGTAAATAAGGAGTCTATTAATATTAAAACAGTATGTAGTATTTAAAACTAAAAAATAATATTTATCTACAAATCAGTACCTTGATTGTGCAATATTTTAACAAAACAAATATTATTGTGCAACAAGTTGCACCATAATATTACACACAACATGGTGCAATAACAATGGAGTGAATTGATCGAGTGTTAAAAAGCAATCATAAAATCATTTCAATTATTACAGCACAATAATGATTGTATTTATAATATTGTATAGAAAATTTCCACTTAATGTGTAAGAAATAGACATATATTGTTTATTTACATTTTCATTTTACTAAATCATCTAAAATTTAAATTTATCACACATATTAGGTTGTATGCTACAAGGTACCATTCTATACCCAAAAATTAATGCTTTTCATATCATTTCACAACACATCAAAATGTTATGTTATTTACATATACATTTGTAACTAACAAGGTATGTCATATATACCCTAAATATAATGTCGAGAAATATAACTGTACCTTCAGTTAGTCTAGCGCGACCTCCTGTGGGCTGGCAGAGGATTGTGGAACATCCCGCGCAGACAACTACTCTCTGGGCATGACTGAACACCGTCGTAATTTTGTAGCAACCGGGGCACTTCACGTCCATGAAGTACGAATTGGGGTGCGGCACCAGTCTCTTAAGCTTGTGCTTCCTCCTCTCGGACGCAGGCGTCGGGTGCAGTAAGTCAATGGCGAGCTGGAAATCACGAATAGGTTATATGTAACGCCATCATATTTTATATTTCGACTTGTCGAATCGGATATTTGGGAAAATATTCTCGTATCAGATCACATATATATTTCCATTTAGACACATTTTAGCACATGGATGGAAGGCACCATTTGTGTCAGACATGCACGTCAGGTTCTGCCATGTGTTTATCTCGTTTTGCGCGTAATTCCGATTTCTGATGACAAACCGCACGATATATGTTTTATTATGTATTTAGTTAATATCACAAGGATAACGAAATCATCACACTGAAAAGCTTAATTTTGAGTTATTTTCACAAAAATACACACCGGCATGGTTACAGCTTAGATGCAGAACCGGAAAAGGAAAAACGTTTTATGTGCCAAAGACAAGTATAGCCAAATATTATATAGAGTTTGCGTTCAGAAATTGCTATTCAAGAACTGGTGGCTACAAATGTATTGGAATAGCTCATAATAAATTCAACTATTATTTAAACGATAGGTTTGTGATCAGAAGGTTTAGGCACATGTTTTAATAGACACAGTGCCTTTTACTGATGTATTACCATAAAAGATATGCGAAAGACCGCATTCACCGTGATATGTGTTTTAAAAAAAGCAATGTTTGTCTCTGTCTTTGTAATGTCAAGAAACATCAAGAAAGAACTAATCAACCATCGATAATATGAATATTATGAATATAACAGACAATAGTAAAACTGCAAATAATTCATAAGGTTATATACATTGAAATAATAGATTTGATATTTGTTTGTAAGAGAAATAAATCTCATCATCTTTCAAGAATTTTTCTCTGCGTATAATACACATATATAAATACATTACTTGTTCTAATAACCACAAGTATGGCAGATGAAGAATACGAGGCAGAAGACCCAGGTGCGGATTATGATGACATTGCTGAGGAAGATGACAATATTGAGGAGACCGAGGAACAAGAGGAGGATGGGTACAATGTACAGTGCGTGGCACCGGGTCAGGCCGGCGGCGGCGTCGAGAAGTCAAAACGAATCACTACTCGATACATGACCAAATACGAACGTGCAAGAGTTTTAGGTAAGTAACATAACATTCCACCTATTTATTCCACTAAGGCATACCAGACTACCACTCCATCAGTTATACAGATCATTGAACAGACATTGAGCTTATTTCCATATACCAGACATGAATTTGACTCCATTGAGAAGGAAAAATTATAAATAGAGCCAAATATATATTTGGAATCTGATGATGGTTCAGTAGTGTATATTGTATTCCAGTATAATCCATTACAGTACTGACCTTTGTACTGACAAAAATACGGACAGATTTCATAGTAACAAACAAAACCATATTACATATTCTGACAATTTAAATTTTACTGTTACAATTTTCTATTCCTTCTGAACTCTATTAAACACTTGTTTATCTTGAGGATGTCATATATTTGTGCATATTATGTGCTTCTGTATCTTGTTAGTGTCTCATTCCTTCAGTGTGATGGAACTCATGTGCATTATTTATATTCACTCTCTCCTTGCACAATGATCCCATATACATTCCTATGCTGTGCTACATTTGCTTAATTTCTAGTAATGTATTTAATAAACACCAGACTCGGTGTCAGGTCCTAGTGAACTGAAACATGTTGGTTAATAGATTAATAATAATATAAAAAATAAACTTTATAATGTAATATGGAAATAAATTGTTTGTAATAAATTTTCAGGCACTAGAGCTCTACAAATAGCTATGTGCGCCCCAGTGATGGTGGAGTTGGAAGGCGAGACTGACCCTCTACAAATAGCTATGAAAGAGCTGAAGCAAAGAAAAATTCCAATTATCATTAGAAGATACCTACCTGACCATTCTTATGAAGATTGGAGTATAGATGAACTAATTATTGTGGATCATTAGAATATTTGATAGATTTAATTAAAGTAATATTTTTTATTACACCTGTGTTGTAATTTTATCTCTCGAACTATATAGTCTAAATGTAGGGGACACTACAAGAGACCTATTGCTGATTGAGAGGAACTAGAGTCACATCTGTTGGAAGCTACTGTAATTTTTGAACTTTGATTTTCTAGTAGTGGCTCCTGGTCGAGACTGTGCCTTGGTCTTGTGTAAGACAATAGATTTACCACTTATTCCATAGTGGGATGTCAACATATAGCTGACAAAACTTCGGGGCCTTTGTTTACCTTTCTGAGTATTGCAGGCATTATATTACGTAAGTATAAACTCAAAATCTTTAGTGTTCCTTAGCATTTTTTGCTCATTTACATTCACTAAGCCATATGCAGTTCTTATTTGCCAACTATTTGGCTCCATAAAATAGGTAATTCTTTTTCGGTTATTTGTGTGTGGTTTCACAATAACCTTCCCTTTGATATTTCAGATTTATCGTTTATTAAATTCAAAACTATAGTTAAATGTAATCTAATCAAGAAATCGTATTATAGTGTAAAAGATTATCTTAGCGACAAGCAGGTTTAGGAATGAACTGCTCTATATAATGTGGTAAGGATGTTTGTGAAATAGAGATCACAATAAAAATACCCAACCAAGTTTGTTGTGAGTTCTTCTTAAACCAGGCTGCGTTTGGAACTCTTGCAGAGTCATCAGTTTTAAGTCGAGGAATGTTTTCAGAGGGGTTTAACTCAATATCCACTACATATTGAGCATCGTTCAGCTTATGGAGGCGTGGTTATATACTCGCGCCCGCCAGGCGAGATGGCAGATTTACTCTGCGATTCCCAAGCGCATTATCGTAGAGATTATACGTATGCACTTTTGAGAAGTTGTCTATGTCTAGCAGTGAAACAGTATGATGACGATGGTGGTAAATAATGATGATGGTAATGATTGTTCTATATATATACAGACTTCAGTGTGCATTAAAGTATATTGAATTGTAATTTCATACAAATTTGAGTACCACTAAAACGTAGAGTGAAGCTTTCTACAAAATTAAAGACGTTAATATTGTATAATGAAAAGATGTTGCGTAAATTGTTACATTCCGTTTAAATTTTGCACACTATGAATACGTATGGTTAGAAAATAAATGCGTACATTTAGTATTACGCAGATGTGTTAATTAGCAAGTGCATATCTGAAAAAAACCGCTTAAAGTGGGTGTTGATGTATGCCTCTGATCTCCCGTCTGTTACAACAGATTCTAGCCCAGCGCTGGGACGCAGGTGGATTACTGCCAAGTGCCTAACGCATTTAAGAAATTACGAGAACGCTAGAAAGGAACATTTATATACCTATAATCTACCTACACCGTACATAATATGCTATGTGGATGATAAAATCTTTTGTATTTTTAAATGTTAACACGCTGATATTTGATGGTACTCATACGAATGCCAATTGTTTCGTCTGCGTCCAATGCCTGTTATAGATAATAGAAAAAGAGATGGCAGTAATTTAGAGAATGGCAGATTGAAATATTTACGCGAGTGGTCAGAGTCGCGCGTGTCGTGCCAACTAACGCTGAACGCCAGCATGTACCTACCTAATATTAATCAATTTCGAACGCCTGTGAGTAACTTATCTCCGCTAATTAATTACTAAAAATTTGTAGCTGTTGCCTAGTACGAAAACGTAAATGTATTAACAGTTTGTCTAAACGTCGCAAACTGGTATCACAACAGTTTAATGTTACAGAGATCAAACAATTTAAATAAAATGTAATCACAATGATAGCCGCACTGGATAGTTAAGAGAAAAATGGAATTCAAATAGGTGGACAAAAAATTATTTTCTTCCGTTGAAGTGCGGTTAAGCAACGTTGGATCCAGGTTCGATTAGTATTGCAATAGGCAGGCATATTGGTTCTATGATAAATGTGTTTTGATTTGTAATCCGTGTACGATATTATTGGGCAGCTCTTAATCCGCAACGTGCATGAGGGTTTTCGTGCGGATGCGCTCGCAGTCCAGCGTTGCCGCCGCTCCCCTCCGGCGCCCGCTGCGCTTGGCACGGACACTGGGCTGAATATCACCGAATGTCCGCGCGGGGAGCGCCTTGCTCGCGCGCCAGTACCCCTCCGACCAGCGATGCTGTGCTGTCTCCGGAAATAGAGTACGTTCGACCGCCACTTGCAGTATCGCCTACTATTTGATACCGCATTCTACAACCGTTTAAATTGTGGTTAAGTAGCACAGTGGCCTTAAAGTGTTTTATGTGTCGGCGGGCATGCCCCTAAAATATTTTTCTATATCCCCGGACGCTTTTAACCGCAATTTAATGGTTGGTGATCGACGTGAGTTGCATTCCAAGAGATTGTAAGTCACGTTAGATCACCGGCGGTCTTTCCGTTCAGTGTACTTAGATGTGCATCGTGTCCGTAGATCGACCGATCGAGTGCGCGGGTGTGAGTGCAAATGACTGATAGTCCGGCTTAACGGGCTGGACTTCATCAAAATGTGGACCAAGAGATTAACATTATGGAGGTTTATGTTGTGTGTACTGTTCACCGTGTCGGCGCTCGCGCTCGCGGCGAGAGGTGAGTCCGGAGCGAGCGACGCGCGAGTGGGAGCGCTCTGCGTCACCACGTCGTGGCTATTTTCGGCCTAACTTTGCGATGAAATTATGTAAAAAGCGCGTTTGTCCGCTATTTTTGGCGATAACCTTAAGCGAGAATTGAAATGACAAAGCTCCAGTTGCCTAGATTTTATTGTTCCAATGCCGGCTTCATAGTGTGCGTTCATTATCGGCGGTAGTTTCACCCAAATTGCGTTCAGTCAGACTGAAGGCAGCAAAGCTACACAAATAGAAATACAGGGATTTGTCGTTATGCGTCGCCATCTTGTGAAAAACGATAGGATCGTGACGACATTATAAAAATGTGAAACGGAAATAGGTCACATCATATTTTTTTATACACTTACTTGAGTCATAACGTAATACTTTGGTACAGTTGTACAGAAACAACATTATTATTATTATTTTGTTATAGGTATTGTCTAAGATAAATAAGGATGAACATTAAATCCGGTTTCCCACGACCAGAAAATTTTGTTCTGTACTATTTTTGTAATTTTGTTTGAATATCTGTAACAATAATTTATTATAAAATACTCTATTAGTATTTCATTCATACAGAAAAATTACTACCTGCGACCCTACAAATAGTTTTAGGATATTTAAAATTATATACGTTTATATTTAAAGTTAGCCCACTAATTCAATGACAATCAATCTCTAACAGAAACAGAGATTATAGCACAGAATGTACCAAGGTTGAACTTTTAGGTCAGCTATTTTGAATAAGATTGTTCCGTTGATTGAAAGTTTCACTATAGATATGCACTGTTGTTTATATATGTTGTTAAATAAGACGAAAAAAATATTACATAAGAACGTGCAAGAAAATGCCTACATTCCGTAGACTTTGACAAGTGCATATTGAAACTATTGCTGGCTGAACTGCTATTACTCTGGTATCGACTATCAAAATGGAAGATTGCGAACAGTTTTCAAAATTTAAAGCGAAGAAACGAAGTTTTTAACGCATTTTTCTGTAACTTTGTTTATATATACCTACATTCAAATTATGTCTGTTTCTATTCGAAAATGATATATATATAGATGATCTAAAATTAATTATTTTGTATAAGATAATAAAACAAGAACGTCAATTTCATTCCAATAAGAAATCACGATCAATCATTTTACTTGGGACGTCAATTGACGTCACTGTTTTGTTTCCGTCAAGGTTTATACGGACGTCCATGCACGAAAGTGGGACGCGATTTTCGCGGGAGCATTTATCAGTTTATTTCGATTGTTGTCATTTATTAAAGTTTTTTTAAGGAATAATAACAACCCCAATATTGCTTATAGTATTTAGAGCTTGACACATTTATCGTGTTCAAATTTATGGACTAATACCTACGCAAATAAAATCTATTAGAGCTTGTTTTATGAACCAGTCATTAGATCGTAATATTTTTAGACGAATATTAAAGTTGTATTGCAATAGAACTTCATTTGAGCTCTTTAGTTCTTTAATTGTCTTATTTTTAATACGAAATACTCTATATTACTACATTAATAGGCATACTATATTAATATACTATACTATACTAATCTACTATATTGCTATCTCTACAACATATTTCTCGTTACTATTGCATATGACACAGCTTAAATATGGTTTTTCGGAATGCTCTAATTAGTTTTGAACCTATACGAAGTGCTTTTTCATGAACTATAGGGGATTGCTGCGAGGTCACTTCGGGGTCCTCCGCGCTTTCATATGGACCTAATAATGTGTAACATTCACGGAACATTTAGCAATAAAATATCTCAACTTATAACTACTAGATATATATATTAGTACTTAGTTTCAAAATTGATGAAATAATCTCTAAAATCGTTACTCAATACTGGCAGACGTAATGATGACTTAGATGTAACTATCATAAAATTTGTACTTTACAAAAAAGCTTGCAATAAATTGTAATTGATATAATATAAGTTATATAAGTAATGAAATAATTCTTAATACGAAAATAAAAATCAGCACCCTGGCTGGCAATGAAGGTTAGATGACGTGGCTTTAATGCTTACAAACTGAATTATTTTTACAATTAAAATCCGATATAACGAAAATAAACATAAGTAATGTAAGCTAACTCCAATAATAATATCTGGAATGTTCAACTATTAGCTTAGTTTGAGATCAAAACAAATTACTAGGTACCCGAAAAAACCTCTTAAATGTATCTTTGCTATTTAAACAATTATGCTCATAATGTTCGTCTATTTTGATGACGCCTTGACCTTTGATGGTTTATTATACATATTATCCCAGATCTATTGAATATGACATCGTTTTAAAAGGTATTGGGATGGGGTAGGGCACTGAGATATGTTTGTCAAGAAAGTTATATTTATTTTGGAACTTAATATTCGACACATTTGGGTTTTTGTGACTTGTTATGTTGTCTACAAACAGGACATCTTTAATGACGCCAAGACAGAAATGGAGGAATAAATAAGGATTCATATATGTATAAACAGAATATATTGAAAATAGCAGATGAATTTGGATATTCAATAACCAATAATGGGAAATGACTGGTGTACTTATATTTATTTTTATTATTATTAATTAATAAATCTACTAACGTAGTTTTAAAAAAGTTTTAACATGCATTAAATTGATTTAAATAGCAGCCCTTATTTGTTGTAATGAACGTTAAATGTTGTTAATTATACAGGATTTTTAAAATATGTTTCCGTTTCGAAATCACCATCAAATATTGAGTTATGAAAACGATTTATTTTACGAGAAATTTTAAATATTCACATCTCTCAAACATCAATGATTCACTTTGAGTGACCTTTGATGTTCAGTGTAGATATATAAATGTCCTAGTATAATTTCTAGTCTTTTTTTAGCTATTTAGTACATTGCTTCGTTGGTAGCGTTGGCTGCAAGCGCGACTGCCAATCAATAGGACCTTGGTTCAAATCCCGGGTCGGGCACTACTGAGTTTTTCTCATTTAGATTTTCTAGTAGTGGCTAGAAATTTTTAATTGTGTCCGGTGTATGGCAATAGAGTTACCATCTATTCCATTTTGGCATGTAACCACGATTGGTGAAATGTAAGATTGTGGTACATTCCTCTGCCTACCTCTTCAGGGATTACAGGCGTAATGTTACATTTATATATTTAGTAAAAGTAACCCTATTTTCAGATCAATCAAATACAATAAAATGTGTTCAGGTAATTTGAGAAAACTTTTCGTTTAAGGCCATGACCTATTTAAGTCGTTTGGAATTTTCTAGAAAAAATTGACGATATATACATATATAAATTATCAGAATGTGATCATTGCCTTGCGGGTTGGAATAAATAAGCAATGAAGATACTTAATTGTTTTTTATACTTTTCAGCGGATGACGACGTACCTTCAGAATCACAATGCCGTCCATATATCGAGAAAGCGTTAAAAGAACTTGAATCGGGAGATCACGAAGCAGGTACTATCCAATGATAATTATTTCTTGCTGATTTAATTTTGTACATGAACAGACTAATTATGACTAATTATGACTCTACATTGTATTACTTACATAATTTCTTCAGTGACTAAATCTGCCTTGTTAATTGAATGTTTCCAAGCGCAACAGTCGATTTTGATTTTGAATTCTGGATCGACTACTAGTAACTTTATGTT
This sequence comes from Mysoria ambigua, assembly GCA_018245875.1. NCBI lineage: Eukaryota > Metazoa > Arthropoda > Insecta > Lepidoptera > Hesperiidae > Mysoria > Mysoria ambigua. Next base: position 1,137 of record DWEI01003999.1, on the reverse strand, counting down.
GATATTCCTAGTATTCGCTAGTTTTCGTCTAGATTTGTGGTCGGTGAATGGCAGTTCACAAACCGATGGAAACACAAACCGGTGGAACATAATCGCGATTGGTGAAACGAATTTATGGAAGTTTGACCACTGTTGTAAATTACTTTTCGTCAATGACTTGTCAGTTTTTCGATTATTAATATCCATACATATACCGTACAATGTATTGAACGTCACTGTATATTCGTATTTGTCAATTTATTTGTTTATTTTATTAAACCATTTACTTGTTCATTATAAATAGGACTAGATACCAGAATCTGCCTAATCAAAAACTGATAAATAATACGAATAGGCTCGGCAAACGTAGTGTAGGACGCCTTTCGGTCATGTGGGGTGATGATCTGCGAAAGGCTACAGGCAGAAGCTGGATGCGGCAAGCTGAGGACAGGGCGCTCTTTGGGGTAGCCTATGTTCAGTAGTGAACTGATATAGGCCGTGAAAAAATATTAGCCATTTTTAAACACGATGAAACATTGAAATTCTTCATCCTCATTTATGGTTAATTTAGGATTAATTTAAAACATTTTTTTCTTTTGTTTTTACTTTTTACATCATTATCATTTCTTTAATCTCTGTTCAATGTAGCCGAGAATGAACCATACCAATGTTCTATTCTGAGTTATTTAATTTAAAATTTCCATTTTCCTAGATTCGGCGGAAAAAGACAAATCCACTGAAGTGAATGTTGACGATGATAGCAAAGAGGTAGCATCTGCTGAAGATGGAGGAGTAACAACTGAAGAGGGAAGTAAGGAGGATGCTGATAGCAAAGAAAATACAGAGGAAGAAGATGCGCCATCAGTAGAAGTAGCCGACGAGCCTTATATATCACAAGCATCTCACGAGCCCGAAGGTGACAGTCAAGGTGAAGAAGACTCAAAAGAGAATATCGATAGTGCTGAAGAACAGGAAGCCACCAGCAAAGAGGATGCCGACGGAGACAGCAAAGAAGACGCATCTGCTGAAGAACATAAATCCGAAAATGGTACGTATATCTTTTAAACATTACAAGATAATATGCCTCGTTGGTCGTGTTGGTTGCAGGTGCGACTGCCGATCGGGAGGTCCCGGGTTCAATTCCCGGGTCGAACACTA
>DWEI01003998.1:0-12148 GCA_018245875.1 Mysoria ambigua | reverse complement strand
ATAAATCAAGACCTTAATATCTATGTAATCTCACATAATATACAATTATCGTAAGTGGGTACTATTACAAGAACAATGTAAATTATTACAGTATCATTACAAATAAGGCCACGTAACTCATCTCTTAGTTATTGCATTTTATTGTAATGACTGCATTCATAATTTCATATGTTTATACATAGGTGATGATATATTATGTTCTATTAATATATTTATTATTTTATAGGCCAAACATTGTCTGTTGCGTTATGGAAATATATTTCGATAAATTGACTAGTAGACAATGCAATCAGGGATAAAATTCGTTTTATAACAGGTAAGCTACAATATTGATCTTTGATAAATATAGTTGACCACATATTTCAGTATAAGTACTCTGTTAATTCAAACCCTACAACTTACGTTTGATTTAATTGATTCCAATATCTAGTGAAACAAATTTATAAATTTATTTAATCACTTACAATATTCAAACTATGTCTAATATGACAGGTCATCTGATATGATGGAGTAGTAGAAAAAATAGTAAAATTAGCAAATTATGTAAATTAAATGAAGTCATATCAAATTGTAAAGTTGTCAAACTAACTATGAAATTATTTCCTAATGAAATGTAACATAAAAAATATGTAAGTTATAAGTGAAGTAAGTTATAGGTGAAGATTCATCATTATCGCCGATTTTTGTAGTACTTAGTCATTTCATTTTGTACGTGTACTTGGCCATAAAGCTGATAAAACAGCTATGGTCTCACCTCATTTGATGTCGCTTAATCGTCGTAGAAATAAGCATCGGTAAACCAATGCAAGTAAGATAATATATTACCATTTGAAGTCACACACGCATAAGATTACCTACATGTTTTTAACGAATAATATGTATCTAGGTAAATGTTATTGGACAGTCTAGAAACTTCCATAGTGACGACGTCAGCTGTCAAATAATAGTACCGAACAAATGTCAAACCATTGGTATTCTATGCAGTAGTTAGCAGCGGTAACTGCTGAAATAGTGAGGGGTGAGGTATATTTCTATATCAAATTATCGACATTTGCATAGAAATTTTAAAAACACCTGGAAGTTTCTAGGTGTTTGATTACAAGAACACAGGCATTACATCGTTTGGGATCGGGTGATCGTGTGGCAGTTGTCCATAAATATGCATATGTTTGTTATTAATTAAAACAGCAAGATAGGTCAGTCTTGGCGTCCCTCGGCACCTCCGTGCTCTCTGCCTACCCCGTAAGGGACCTGCCATGAAGATGAAGATATGTATGTATGTATGTAATTTAAAGAAAATACGTACATTACATTCTGCATACTGGATCATATCGAATCTCCTGAGATATCAACTACGTAGAGAAATTATAAACCTTACGCTATAATATGTTTACGGAACTTTTGACCTGGCCATCTTTTAAGGTATTTCTGATTTAATCTAATTAAATACACCTAATGTGTGCTATATATACTACCTGTCCTGACTTTACCGTTCATATCTTTATAAATCTGTTTCATTAAAATATCCTCTTTCATTCTTTCTACCTGCCCTCCAAGCATTCCTGTCTTAATTAAATTTTGTGTTTTTATTTTATTAGTTTACTAAATCGTAATCACTACATCTTCTTTCGTATCACGTTGTTCAAAATCAACTAGTAGCGCACTATGACAAAACATGCTGGTCAGTGGGGAGCGTCCCTTATTTTGAAACTAAACCAAAATCCTAAATTGTCGCCGTTTTCATTAAGCGCAAACCCTAACGGTAAACGTGTTCGTAATTTAATTTCAACCTTGTTGCTTTAATTATAAAGTTTATAGTGATTCAGACAATTTATTTCATCGGTTTCAAACGTTTAATTAATTCTTACTCATTGGTAACGGTCAATGGTGATTCAGATCTGCGCGGAGGTAGTAAACTTTGGAGGTGATTGTATGCAAATAAGTATGGTTTATGACATTATTGTTTCACCTACCGTATGAGTGCAGAGCTCTAAAAGTAAATGAGGTTAAGTAAGTGTTGTATTGTTAGGTGTTTTTATATACGAGTGAGGATTAACCATATAAATACGTATATTTGGTTGAACGTTTATTTTTAGGAAATGTAATTATGAACGTATAATTTTAGGAAATATAATTATGAATGTACAATTTGAAAGTCATTATCACGGCCTGTAGCATTTTAAAAAGTGTAGTTTAAATAGTAATCCCGGAAGAGGTAGACGGAAGAGTTTAGTAAGCTCCCACGTTTCACCAGTTACGTTTACGTCCCAGTATGGAATATATGGTGGGCCTATTGTCATACACTAGGGTAATTTCTCGATTTTGAGCCACAACTAAAAAAACTAGATTGGAAAATCGAGTAGTGACTAACCCAGGAACTGCCAATCGGTAATTTCTCTGGAAACCAATAGGCCTACCGAGACAGGCTAAGTGTGATTGATAAATATGAAATATTGAATGAACAAAATTTTTAGGCACTTTCGTATAAGCTAATGCCTCATCCAAAGATTCATTGTGCCACGATTATTACGCGTGAGTCTCCTCGATCTCAACATGTCTGGACAGGTATCCGTTTGCCTCTTACTAAAAAACGTTACATTTGACGTAACGCTACTGTATTATATACATTACATACAATGACCGATCAGAGATCTAACAATTCATTCAAAGCCAGCAATGTAAACAGATTGATGAGTTGGAATTAAATGTAAAATCGATAAGTGCGTTGTGAATAGTTTTGAATATAATAATATCCGATAATTTCATCGTGAGGATCGTTTTCTGAGTAATGGTTGAATTTAGGGTTGTCAGTTACAGTATATAATAATCAACTTTTGTGATATTAAAATACATTTTTTTGGGTCGCTGTCAATTATTTTAACACAAAAATAAAGTATGCCAAAAGATCCTAAAATATTGAAAAATATGCCTTTTTCGATTGTAAGAAAAAGTTAATATTTTACTGTATCTAGATTGAAATAATTTTCACACTAACTGTAAAATTGTGAATTTATTCAAAGTATTCATATTCAAAGTGAAGTATCAAACATTTGAAATACTTAGAGTATTTTTTCTGTTTCGTTATTTGTTCGCTTCTTATTTTTGTAAATGCCGAATAATGTTTTTCTTTAAATATACAACGCTGATTACCTAAGTTCTTTTAAAAGGTCGCCTGGATATGTTTTCGCCTTTTTTTGTTAACATTTCATTAATGTCATTTGAATCATTATCAGAATAAGTGGAGATTGTACTAATTTTATCACAACTTCATTAATCTTTTAACTTTCTACTTGTGGACAGGAATCTCTTCTTAGAAGGACGACGGCTAAGACCTTTGTCCACTGCGCAGCTCAAGTGCGGACCCATAGACAAAAAAAATTATACGAACCTGGGGATCCTGGATCTGGGAGTCGAAGTCGGGAGCTCTAATACGGCATCCGCGCTTGCAACCAGAACACCAACGAGGCTGTCGACTTTGTTTAAATATTAAAAGTGGATCTCACTTTAAATATAATATGATTTTACAAAGGAATACATACACAATATTTAATAAGAAATAAAAACATGTCGATTTTTTTGCTATTGACTCAGTTTTTCAAGGGTTTAGTAGCGAAGATCAAAGGAGAAGAAAATTGATCTGTCGAATAGGGGGCTTCAAGTTAACGTGATTATTAGCAAGTCTAATGTATAATCCACTCGTTGTAACTTAGTAATCAAGTGCTGACGTTCCAAGGGCTGATAGCAGCAATTTAAGTGCAGTTTTACATTTTTTCAGGTTTAGTGAAACAGTTTTCGTATACGGTTTCCAGTGACGTGTACGAACGCAATAAATGCATGCATGCAAAACCGGATACGGTTAAGTGTCAAAACCGTAATCAATAAACGGTAGGTATACGAATACCGATTCGCCAATAGTATAAATCCGGAGTAATTAATGTAACTCCTGGGAAGTCGTTTCCCACGAGATCAGAATGACACTGTCTCTTCAATGACTCGGTCTTTGAATCATTGCATTACAAATGACATAAAATAAATTTTATCATGCAACATCATATTTTATTGTTAATTGCTGACAATTAAATCATCAGTGTTATTACCATTCCGAATCACGATTTACGAGCTCATGTTGCGAGATAATCTTACCATAAGTAGATATGACGTATGTTTGTATGCTTTGAGCCGGCGTGGAATTAAAATCACAATGTTCGTCTGATACTTCACATGTCTGCACTCTTTATAATTCTTTAGTAACAGTTGTTTAAACGTAACATCACGTCTGTAATCCCCGAAGAGGTAGACAGCCGAATGTAGAACACTCTCACGTTTTACCAATTACGTTTATGTCCCACTATATAGAATAGGATGGGTCTATTGCCATGCACCAAATATATGACCAGCCTACGAGTCACTACCAGAAAATGAGAAAAGTCCGAGAGAAGTAGTGTGTGACTCGGGATTTCAACCCAGAATCTTTCACATTCAGGACTCGCGCTTGCAAGCAACACGACCTACCACCCACCTATACTTAATATCCGTCCTATGATAACCTGGTTTTGGCATCTTGTAGTGGCTCGGAGTCAGGATTTACGTCTGATGGCGGCAAGAGACTTACTAACTATTCCATACTTGCTCCCTCATCGAGGATCACAAGCCTTTTTTTTAGTAACCTGCAGCCCCCTGTGGTATCTGGAATGGACTTAGAATAGAATAGAATGGAATAGAATAGGATAGGGGTAGATTTTTCAGTTAGTAGGTATATATTCGTGATAGGGCCGTAGGTTGACCTGTTGGTAACATTAGTGCATTCACTATAGCATCATCACTCAAGTAACTTCACTTCTGGCGTAATCGTTTAGTTGTCAATCAGATTACAAATTCGAATGTAAATTTCGTACTATGATTACATCATAAGATCAATACATAAACCAACGAAACGTTAAGATCACATTGAGGCGGCGTTACCGGTTTTATCGATTTTACGCACCTAGTTTTAAGTCCAGTAAAGCGAAAGATAAAAGCTAGAACAAAAAACGTCCTAAAAAAATCATTGCGCTAGGTCATTCATTTCAGAGACTATAACCGATCTCCGATCATTGAATGTCACATTTTAAAATCCTAAAAATTTCAAGAAAATCTTGGAGTAATCGAACTAACATCGTTACTTCGATAACAGGAATGCAGCAATTACTTTTATGATAAATGATTGTATAATAAATGATGTAAAATTTATCATTACTCAAAATGCAATATTATTTCATTAATGCAATCTTTGCGACCATTAAAGCGTGTCCGTTTAATTTCGTTCTATCATTACGATAAATGATGCAATATGTGTCATTTATGATGAGAACGAACCAAGTTTGTAATGGAGTCGTTAAATTTATGGACACATCGCCTGCTCTATAGCTTTGTTCAATCTCAATACAAACTTGTTTTATTATGTCTAATAACAAATATAATAACATTCATTAATACATGTATAATATTCCGCTACAGTTAATTAAAAAATAAACTAAAATAAATTTCACACTTATGTCCATATTGTACAGTTTTCTAAATTGCTGTCCTGTTCGCGCGCACAACATGTCGCAAGAAACAAATACGCCAGGCGTTGGCAGAAAGCGATATGGTGTGGTGGGTCACACAGTCCAATGTTTAGTCCAAGTAAAGCAAAGAGCAGAGTGTGGTGTATACAAATAATGTAATAATGCCAGTCCTGGTGAAACAACAAACAATAAAACAAACCAGACATTAGATAAGTCAGGGTCATCTTTGCTTCAAATTCTCCAAGCTAGGATAATTCTATTGTGACACAACCTATGCAGTTCAAAAAATAACATGCAGTGCCTTTAGCACTTACTTGGTTAAACAAGACGTATCAATCGAAGCAAAGCTGGATTACCAGCAACGAAACTGCAATTACAAATGGTTATACAATAATTAGCTACCTATTTTCAAAAAGGCCCATTTGCCAGAACCTTGGGATCTGCTAAAAATGAGTCAGTCGCTCAAGTCTATACAAAATTATTAAGATAATAAGCAGATACGTATATTTTGGTCACGATCTAATTGACAATGATCGGTACGGTGTTATTTTAGTGACGGGCGTCAGTGTTCATGTGAATAACGATAAAGTAAAATAATTAGTTATTATGTCGATAAAGTAAAACAATTAATCTCGCGTGAGATTTTTAAGGCTGATAACTGTTATTTTAAAACTAACTTCTACGAGAGCATGCAAAAGCTATGAAGCAGTCATTTACCGTTTGTGTGTGATTCCTGTAACCATACGATCGACAATAGTCACATAATACTTATAAAAATCGTTATAATTGTTATGTCCTCGTTTAATAAGGGTAGATATAACCAATAAACTATTTAAGAACGACGAAACTAATGTACAATGCGAATGTTCATTCAGATACCGAAGGAGACACTTCTATCTTGACCAAATATCTCAATGCAGGTCTTCGACCTTGTAGGTAAGTCGAAACGTAGAATAACTTCAGGGACGCAAGAATAGAAATGCTCGACAATCGAATCTCTCCGTAAGAGATCTGGCATGATTATGTAATAATTACAAAAGTAATAAACATTTCGAGATGTCTCAAATACGATCATTTGATCTCCAATTGGGCTAAGTTAGTAACTAATGCTAACTCACACAGCTAAAAAATAAACTAAAATTGCCGGTCATCTGATAACAACTATGAAGCTTATTGTTTAACAATGAATATAAAAAACACGCGCTCACACTCGCACAACATAAACAGCTTATTTAAGATTTAAATCAATCAAACTATAGCAAATTAGACGTTAGGTTGAATAAATTGTAATACCATGTTACATGGAAAATTACAAAATGTAAGCAGTTAAAGTTCGACAACACTTCCAGGAATTGTAGGCTTCATTCGGTTCGCCTTGGGTGTCTTGAAAAATAAACATCACCGTCATACGGCCGGACAAACAGTTTGATAGGCAATTTTAAGTTCTGTATTAATTTTCTATGGAATAGCAGCAGGAAGTAAATGTAATCTAAAGTACAAATAGATGCCACTTTGATGAATAAATTGATCCTTTTGTACGTAGCTGCGAAGTTTCACGTAACGTTTAGGCTTACGTTTTCCTTATGTCCGTCTTACTTTTTTTACGTCTCAGCGACTCTAAGGTTTGTTGCACATACATTTAAAAATTTATTTTTTATAAAGATTTAAGAACTTTTAATTCCTTCCTAAGTGGATGTTCTTTTTGCATCAAAGTAAACTATGCCTGTGTTGGGTTCTAAGCTTATAATTTTAAGGCTTTGAGTGCTATACAATTGAGAAGAAATTGGTACGATAGACGTATAAGCGTTCTGACCCTCTCGCTAATCTTGATTACGAAAATACGTATACAATTGTGGCGTATAGATAAAAACGCTTGTTATAACTATGGTATCGATAAAATTTGCTGTTTATCCCATCACTACTACCAACTAACCTTTACTTGAATGTATTTTGCTTTTGCAAGTTTAATCATGCTCCGTGGTCCGCTCGTGACGCAATGTTTCGCAACCTTAATCATTATTTTATCTTACAAATTGTATTCATGTTGTCGACTGTCGATACTAGCAGAATGTTGAGTTAACAACAGACGTAAAATAGAAACGACATAAAAAAATTCCAGTTTTGTATACAAAGTTGTTCTTTAAAAATAATTTCGAATATTCTATCGACTAAATCATATATTTTGCTGTTATCAAAAGTACTTATCACAGTAACGGTCATGAAAAAATATATCCGTGAAGAACGGGCAAAATATCTTCACGAGCATGTACTTTCTACATTTTCTTAGTACTGTGGTTCGAATGAGCGAGTTTCGATAAAAAGTAATTTGCAGCATTGTACCAGTACATCAAAACATCACTGATGTTTTGTTTATTATGTCGTGAATTAGGTAGCCGTTGAACTAATAATTAAATTAGTTTTTTTGACGACTGTTTTTTGAATTTAACGGAATTGGAAAATTTGTAAAAACATGACTGCCTTCATCGGTCGCGTTGGTTGCATGTGTACTGCCTATTGGAAGGTCCCTGGTCGGGCACTACTCAGTTTTTTAAGTTTAGATTTTCTAGTTGTGGAGTCTACTAGTCTGTCCGGTGTATTTCAATAAACTCACCACCTATACTATATTGGAACGTAAACGTTTGTGTTGAAACGTGGGACCATACTACATTCTTCTGACTAACGCTTCGGGGGTTACGGGCGTGATGTTACATTACGTCACAATAACATCGTATACAAATAAATTCATTGTTTGTGACAATAATTTCAAAATGTCAAAAAGCTAAATACAAATATATGTAAAATTTGCATTACTTCTTATACCTTTTTTGGTTGACACGCCTTAATTTGTATCTTACAAACATCTTGATAGAATTCAGCACATAGTACATCGTTACCACCGACATACACCTTTTGTGGTATATCTCGTACAAGTAATACACCGTAAAATATTTCTCAGAAAGCGCAATATACGGTCAAGAGAAAAGAACATGAGCAAAACCAGGGTAATCCGCGACTCCAAGTTCAACAGCCGCTGTCCAGTCACTAACCTCTGCAGCTTGAAATCGATTCTATTGAATTTCATTAACAATTGAGTTTATCTCTATACATAATTATGGTGAAATGCAGTGATTGGATAATTCGCTTATGGATTTTAACAGTTTTTTTATTTGAAATTCACCACCTCTGACTGTATCAACATGCGTTTCACTGTTATATTTTCCAGATTTCCAAATCTCATTTTGTGACTATCTCAATTTTATTGCCTTTCCAAAAAGATAAAGCTAGTTACAATTAAAGATACTTTCGTTTATCGAAGCGAAGGATTTATATCATATTTTTTTATTCGTCAGTCGGTTGTCTGTGTCGTATATACGACGCAATATCGATTCGGCGCGCGGAGGGTGCCGGTTTCGATTTCCGGTCCGACAGATATTTAATGATGAATTTACACGTTTGTTTCGGGTTTGTGTATTAGCCTCTCTATGTGTTTACATGGCACCCTCGAACCAGGGAGATGCAGTGTATGGATAACTCCACACTGATGGGACTCTGAAACGTTTTTATCACTATTACCGAGTAGCTGCAGATTTCGTTAAGTCGTCTTAAACAAGAAAATTGTAATAGTGTGTAGTAGTGAGCAAAACGCACATTCTGTAAAGTTGAAGATTTGAGGAGGTCTTAAAGTGTTTCGTTAAGGTCTATAAACCCCATGTTGGGTCACCGAAACCAACCAGACTGGTCAATAAACTACACTGGAACATACAAATTGTGGTCTCCTTTTCAAAAACATATCAATCTTATAATACAATTTCTAACAACACTGTTTTTTGTGTTTCATTAATAAAATATGCTTAATGTTACCTCATAAAGTAATACATAATCCACTTCCTTATAACTCCTATTTTCATTGTTATTACACCATTCTGCATATAAAAACGACTGATGATGTTATTGTATGCTAATCGAAATGAGAAGAAAAAGCTGAATGTGATCATTCATTTGTCATAACTCTAATGTAATTTAATCAAAACGTAGACATGCGTGTTCTTTTTTAGATATGCATTGTTTCTCATAAATAAACGAGGCAAGTCGGAAATACGATCAGAAGACATGTTTGCTTTGGAAATTCTAGGTATAAATATATCTCTGTCGCAGACGTTTGGTTAAACGATTCCTGTTTTAAGCCATCCTGTTTTATAAAAATCACTTCATATCATTAGCCAGTTAGCTAGCAGTTAGTGTAGTAAAGGGAAGCAAGCAATAATACGATGGTGATAAAAGAATACGAAATTTAGACATTACTTGATGAAGTAATCGATTAAATTTCAATCGATGGTTACCCCCCGATCGATAGTACAATACAGATGACGATGAAGAATAGCATCGCTGATATCAATAAAGTGTACGTTGCTCTCATAAATAATTACTTTCTTTCGAGAAGTGCGAGTAACGGGTAAATAATATCTGATATGTCAGATATCGCTGTACCTTAAAAGTACCGACGCTGTCTATTTTATTCATACGATAATTATCCCGTTAATTATCTTTTTATCTGATAATTTAATTATGTAAATTATTACTATACATATTATTATTACCTATTGTTAACACGTTTTTATTGTCAGATGAACGTTTTTTTTATTTAATTTTTATAAGCAACTAGCCGTTAACCATCCGCTTCGCTGCGCATATAAAACGTTGGTCTTGTAAACCACAGGCCCAGTTTGTTTTTTTGGGAATACAATTGTATAAAAAAAAAATTCTCGTATACAAACTGTTATTGTTCTTAGGACCATCATCTCCTTCGTTGGTCGTGTTGGTTGCACATGCGACTTCCGAATAAAAGGTCCCGAGTTCAAATCCCGGATCGGGCACTTGTGGATTTCATAACTTAGAGTTTCTAGTAGCGACTCGAAGTCAGCATTCGGTCCTGTGTTTAACACTAGAATCATCAATTGTTCTATAGTGGAACGTCAACGTAACTGATAAAACGTGAAAGTCTAATACACTCCTCTGCCTACCTTTTTATGGATTTTAGTCATGATGATTTTAAGTTTTATTATGTGTAAATAATGCCCACTTTGAATCTTTAATAACCAAGTAAACGTTTGTCGCTGACAACCGACATGGAGGTTTGTCGATATTTCACCCAGATATCTTTTGATAAATGTAATTTGTTACTAAAAGCAATTCACCAAGAAATTCCGTTTTATTCTAATTCGGAAAGAAACGCAGTCAAATTAAATTAATACCAAGTGAAATATGGACTAGACTTCTTTTAGTTCGTATATTAACCTATACCCACGCTTGTCACTATACTATGTGGCGGCAACATCAACTTATGTCCAGTTCACAGTGTACATATTTTCTTAAAATTGGTTTTTATTCGTAGTTCATTTAAATATATCCGAGGACGTCAACGACCAGCTACCACTGGGCGCCACCAGCTACATATCCGTCGAAACAACATAACGACTGAGTGTAACGAAGCGATATATAATATTACGTTTCCTAATGCATTTTTAAAACGTGCACCATGCATCCCCAAGGGATATTGCTACATAAATCTTGGTGTAGACATTACGTGTATGTATTATGTATATAGCTTTCAGTCTGTTTATCTGTCTGGACGGGTCGATATAGGAAACTTGGCTTGTCTAGTTTTGGATGTGTGGGCGACCGTACGGGGCGCTTACGGCACCGAAATCGCTGCAGATTGAAGGAGATCCGTAAATTGAGGCAACGTCGCGTCAGCTCTTTGACGGGCGACTGCTGGTGTTAAATTTTCAACGTATTCGTATTCCGGAAGGCAATTTAACCGTTAGCCTAGTGGATTAGAATTAGCTTTGCAGTGGCGAGGCCTTGGGTTCAAATCTTCGTGCACTTATTGATAGTCACCCAGTCTTCCAGCACGCCACGCGGCAGCAGCTCGGTAACGAACTAGAATAATATAAGAAATAGTTATTATAAAATCACGCCAAGACCTTTACCGGGTACACATAGAGCATCGTTTGCTAAATATATGATCCTTTCGAATCATATGAATATTAATATTTTACCATAGAATATTTAATTTTAATATAAGTTTTAATATTAATATTTTACCATAGAAATGTATCTACAGCATTCAACGACCCGAGAGATACCGCGCTTTAATTTATAGTTATATATATGTGATTAATGTTAAACGTTTACCGACATTAAAAGTGATTTCATACAATAGGAGTATAAAAAATGTGCTCGCGTGATTTCTTAATGCACCGTGCCTTGGACTGTACGTCAGGTAACCATGACGTCATTTTTATTCTATATATGATTACATCGTATTTCCTTTGCGTCTGCATGTGAAAGAACTCTACGTAATTTATCCGCCGTCTGGTTAAAAAAGCGCAAATAGGTTGCTATCAGATGAGCGTCAGTAGGGATACTCCAAGAAATAAAAAAAATATGTATGTAACTATTTTGGAATATCATTAAATAACTAAAACTAAACTAAAACTAAAACTAAACTAAAACTAAAACTAAGTAAAAGGTGACTGTTCTTTGCACTGGCAATCGCGCTGTGAGGCGGCCTGCTGGCTAGGCACGGCCGAATGCTTTCG
>DWEI01003997.1:0-12149 GCA_018245875.1 Mysoria ambigua | reverse complement strand
TACTTATGTATAACTATATACTTCAAGTATTACAATTTAAATATACACATAACAATCGACACGATTACATAATGTATCATCATACAGGGACCGTGGAACACATTTACCGCTCGATTCGCGCGTGGCGGGAACGCGGCCCGGCGACGTTCGTTTAAAGCATTCTGACGTGACAGCTTCTCGTTAGATGTTTCACAACACCGGACGTAAGTACTTTTTTCTACTAAAACAAACGAATGCAAGTGGGTCTTGAAGATCGTGACAATCTTGGTATCTGTAAAACTGCCGAGGTGTCTGACCGATCTGCTTGCAAACGTCAATCATTCCAATGTCACATGCAACTAGCCCGTGGTCATGGAGCCGAACGTGTAAAGCACTACACCATTGCACCGTATGAAAACTGCCCACTGTATAAACATTCGTTTTTCCTTTGCATCACGCCCGTGATCCTCAGCGGCAGCCAGAGGGGTGCAGTAGTACGAGCATGGAATAGCCGAGTCTATTGTCATACACCGGGCACATTTGCAGACTCTCGGCCGCAATTGTAAAATTTAAATTTAAAAATTCCAGTAGTGCCCGACCCGGATTTGAACGCAGGACCCATCGATGGGCAATTGCGCTCGCACCCAACACGACCTACGAGGCAGTAATTTCATCATTTAATACAACTTCGTTCTCAAAAAAAATAGATCCTTTGATGGAATATTAATAACTATTTAATTATTTTTTAATTTCTTATATACATACCTATGTATGTCAAATGTTCATACAAAAATATATTATAACAAATCGATATTAACTTAGTTCACAACTACGCGTGATAACCACAGAACTAATGTAGGTACATACGTTGTTTGACATTTTCAAATGACTTCAACAACGTCAGTGCGACGCACTCCGAGATCCGTCGACGGCAAGCACCGTCGCGCGGCCCGACACAGCCGCTGTGGGTCGCGGCTCGGCTGCACGCCGCCACCACGTGCGTCACTATATCTAGAGCCGCTGCGGCTGTGCACTTGCACAAGCGTTCGTTGCGAAACGTTACGACAAGACGCCAATCGGATGTGGCCCTTTTCAATTGTTCACCAATGCTAGTGCTAGCACGGTGCCAGCCCTCTACCGCAGAACCAAGATCAGATGAGGAAGAATCACAATCTACTGCAAAGTGTAAATGATTTAGACGCTAACAATACGAGTACCTAATATAGTAAGTATATTACCAAAATAAAACGACTATCAAAATATATATATTTTTGGAACAACTCCGAATTGGATCGAATGGAACTAAACAAGCATTGGACCAATTGGCAATTGAACAGAACGAGGATTGGACCAAACACGAATCAGAATCCTCACAAAAAAAACTTCATTTCGCTGGCCGAGAACGGGACCAACAAGGAGTCCACCACGAACATCCCGAGGCGCCATCGCGGACCCAACACATCAATAATACATCGTCTCCCGTGACCACGGCGAGCTGCGAGCTCACAGCCCAGCCCGGCGCAGTGTGCGCGTCGGTAAACACAAATAAACATCATCAAGTCCGATAGCATCGCACTAAAGTTGATCTTATTAAAATACAATCCTCACAAAACAACTTGCTCCATCGGTCATACAACACAAGTTCTGCGCTAGTCTAATGACCAGTTCGAATAATCGAGCCCTCCAACAATGTCACAGAACTACATCGCACAGTGGAGAGCACAAAAACATTGAACCACGTATGGAATATAAAGTGGATCGAGAGTGTGGTATCAATCGATTGTTTATTATTATCAAGCAACACAACAGTCAGCCCATTCATAACACTACAGTAGATGAAATGTTTGAAAATTATATCATGACGTCGCCCAGCGCAGGCTTTGCATATCATTCGACAAACTATTTATACAAGGATTTACAAAGGGTAGAAAATGCGGAGCTGATATAGCTCATACGAAATAATGAACCAAGCATATTCAATTCATTGTCCAACAACACCACAATCATTGATATTCGATGCTTAATTAAAACGTAATAACACATTAATATTTAATTTAAAGATTCAGATCATTATTTATGACATAGTGAACTACAAACTACAACCGATCAAAAGTCTTATAAGAAGAAACTAATGACACAACATCGATAATTAAAAATAATTGAAATTTGATATAAAAAGAAACAATTCACAAATAACGCATTAATCATATAAAAGTCGCGTGTACGGCCACAGACAGGGGCTCCTCGGGCGCGTGCTGTGTTCATACAACGAGTGCCCGCACGCCGACCGCGCACGAGGCCCGCGACGGCCCGCACGCCGACCGCGCACGAGGCCCGCGACGGCCCGCACGCCGACCGCGCACGAGGCCCGCGACGGCCCGCACGCCGACCGCGCACGAGGCCCGCGACGGCCACAGATAGCGCCTCCGCGCGGCGCGCCCTATCTCGCAGCCCGATATAAATGCGCCTATTTCCGCACCACGACTACTTCAATCAACACGACGACCCAACGCTGAGCACCGTCAGTACGTATAATAATAATTATGTACTTGTGCATAATTATATACTACGACACGATGACAGTGTACCTTACACGTACAGGTGAATTGTAGTCTCGGCCGAATGTATTATTAATTGATGCTTGATAAGCAGCGCTCAGTTGGACATTCGGTATCAAATTCGTGTTGTGTTCCATATACTCGTATACAAAGAGCCATGTTATAATAGAAATAAAAGGCGGGTAATACGAGAACTACGTTGGCGTCACCTCACCTGAACGTTAATGTCTACTCCGTACAACCACAAAGGGTGATCTCCGCTTTGATTGGCACTTCCATTAGAAATTATATCATCGACGGCGGGAGAAAAGCTACAGAGATAATAAATAACCTTTCAAGATAACAAAGTGAGTTCTGGAAGGTATTCCTTTCATTATTGTTACTCCGTGATGAGTAATACTGTGCCGCTGGAGTTCGCACGTAGAGGACGTGGCCATTAACGATCGTTCCGATATCAACTGCGCTTAATAAACTCTGCCGCCGATATTTTGGGACGTCAACAACTGTAGCCGGTACTTTCAGCGTGGCAATGTCGAGACCGATGCCAAATTCCATGAACTTGAATGCACTATTGCAGGAGTATAGCGTATTGCCAAAAAAAATTACAGTACGGCGATTTGTTGATTCAACTCATCATCATCGAGTGTGCAAAGTCGCTCTCGTGTCGTATAAGGATGTGTATTATAATCATTTTGGCACAATTTTTTGGTCTCGATATACCGACATCGCTATACCTTTTGGATAAAAAAACCATCTACCTACGATTCGATCGACCTCTCTCGTCTGACGCCCAAAATAAAATTAATTAGAACAGTTTACAGAAATAAAAAAACATTTATGTAACAACAAAATAATCATATAGAATGCAAAAAACCGGAGCGCTGTGTTTATTAATATTGTATTGTTTTCTTTTCGTTTTGTTGCGTAATTGGAGGAAAATATAAATGTATGCATTTGTAAAATTATAACACGGGTACCTACTAGTTATTTATTGACCTAGACGGATACTTAGTTGACAATCAATGGATTCTGAATCAATTAAACAAAAAGAATCACGATTGTATAACAATAATATGAACATTTTTCAAAATAATTGAATGATTATTCCTATTCCGGAATACAATTGGCATTTAAGCCAAATCAGGAAACTCTAGGATTCTTCGATGAATTTTGATTTCTTTAAAATAAAGTTTCTAAAAAAAATTTCCAAGAGATAAAGAGAAAATGAGAAATTTAGCGAAATATTAAAGTGAAACAATTTGATAAACAATAGGTACGACCAGTTTTTTTTTTGTTTTGGTCAGACCCACGAGACATCCAATGTCCAATACAAATGTGTAGGTACAGCGTTCGAAACCTGGCCGACTGGCGCGCGCGTCCTCCGAGGGAAATGAAACTATACGAAATAATTGTAACACGACCATACACTTAAAATACAACTCTTTATAACAGAGTGATTGTATCACACTCTTTGTTTGTAATTAAACAGCGTAGCGATTGTTTCCGTACACGCTGATAAATTATCGATGTTTAGGTATATACGTATAATATACTAGCTTAACCTTTCTTATACTTGCGCAAATTAAATCTCTTTTATTAAACTATAATAACAGTTCAAATTGCAATTACAATATTTTTTTAAATTAACACGAAGTCTCATATAAGCCTAAGTACCTTGAACAGAAAAAATACTAATAATGTATTGCGATGGAATAATCGGGAAAGAACATTTTAAAATTAATATACAAAATAATTACGCTGTTACTCGATAGCCTTAATTAATAGAAGACATATTGGCAAACTAGATCGATCGTCATCTCAAAAAAACAGTAGCTACGATAAAATTTAAAATGTGCTTTAATATTAGCTTGTTTGCTTGTGTGAACTTCTGTGAATAAAGCGTTCATTTGTTTATAATTTTGAAAGTTCATTCCCACAACTTCAAACAAAAAGTGAAGAACAGGTGTTTAAAACATGTTGGTAAGGAGGCCATACCTTTCTTTGGCGGCAAATCAATTTTTACATTATCTAGCAGATAAACTACGCAAAATACCAGTAAACTTATAATATCAGGTTAAATTCTTAGCAATAACAATGTATTTTCCAACTTATTGGCTCAGTGAGGCGATCCTGCTAATATAGTAATCCGACCAGCATAACCAAGAAATTTGGAGATCCCACAAAAATTAAATTATTATACTCATTTAGCGAAATTCACGCATTCAGAGATGACTTAATGATAATACGGATAACCGCTTTATTAGTACTCAAACTTAGAAAAGGTCGCGTTTCAATTTCGATCACGACCAAAAATTAATATTAAATGTATGGTACTATTAATGGTAGCAAATTTAAAATTTATTAATAAATGAGTTTCCATATATTTTATTACCTGGCAATTATGCTGCCGAACGATGACAGATGACAATTAGCGGAAACTACATAGTGCACTAGCAGAGTGCACACTATATCGCAAATGAAATACAGATAAAGCTAACTGCTGCCCCAAACAATTGTAAGCATTGAAGTTTGTGTACTTGGCTATCAGATACGATCTATTATTTTGGAACTACTCTACTCATTTACAAGCCCTTTTTGCTTAACGTCTCACTACTGTTATTTAGTTTGTCTTAGTCAATCATATTTAACTTACCAATGACACATGTGACAGTCAATTTTGGATTTGACCACTATGTATTTCGTTAATGTGTGTTACTTTTGGAAAATGGACATGTAAATCTCAAAACCTATTATAAAAATACAATATTTTCCTCACAAATCCTGGTGTATTTTATCCCTATGGCACAGTAATAACACTTCAGATGTATAACTAGTTTCAGTTTAGTTTAAATAGAACAATTTAAAACTAAGTGATTATAATTCATATGTACGTTTGGACCTTTGTTGAGCAATTATATTATCATTTGTAGGTTTAAGAAAACAAGCTAATTTTCGAATTTTCATACTGAAATTTCTTTTTATTTCTTCTATTATAGATTGATATTTCATGCATGCCTACTAATTCACAGTCTTATACATGACATTAAAGTTGTATAAAAGTACAACTCTGTAATTTGTGAATTTCAGTTTATTGCATACATAAAATAATTAACACAATGTATCATTAATATTAGTAAAAATGAAGAAACATTGTGAATGCAAAAGAGTACAATTATCTGAATAAAAGAATCGATTGCACCACAGCAACTGTAAAATATGGGCAAGTTTGTAGGTGTCTTGGACATAACTGTTGCAAAATATTACCCACCTAATTGTAACCTGTCCAACTGATGCAGGCCACTCATCCCTTGAAACAAACCCACCTACAAATGTTATATGTAAAAATCATGACCCATATTTATTATCTTGAAATTCGATAATAAGCAATCACTGGGGTTAGTAATATGGGTGTTACGAACTCTAATCTAGGTATACTAGTATGTTTATATTACATGTTACACATTGAAAACATTACACCCTAGCAAGTACAATGCAGAACACAATTTCAGAGTCTTTAAGTGATCTCTGGAGATGACAATTTTAACATTCACTATCTGAACCATTAAGTTACTATATATGCAGTATCATATCAATAATAAGAATATTTGGCAAGTAACTTCTTAAAATTACTAAATATGTAATATTAATAAAACAACAAATATTGTTAAATGTCCTAAGGAAATGATCAAATTCCTAATTAATCATGTTTGCCATTAGTAAAATGAATAGAATTACTTCCATTCCCATGGGAATAATATCTAATGCTGCCTCGTTAAGTGAACTGATGCAACAATTATTAAAAAAAGCACTTAATATGTCACCCTAATTCTAAAAAATATATTTTTATACAAAATTATCATCTTGTATAATCCCAATTTTCATTAAATCATATGTAATATTGTAATAACTTGGGAATAATAAAAAAATAAACATGGTTCTGTTTCAACAGAAAAAATCACCATCACAAGTTGGGAATAATGAAAAAATATACATAGTTTTCCATTAACACAATAAAAATTAAACATATTTACGAAACAGAATGTCATTTTACTCATAACATTCAGAAAACAGTGTCTGAGCCAATCATACTTTTTGATTCAAGTTTATAAGGAACATATCACTTGTGCAACAACCTCAACAATCTGAGGGGTTGTGCCTTTTCAAGTGATCACCACTTTCATCACTTTCTGAACTTTTTCTCTTGCGTGTGTCAAATCTTATGCCGGTCTCGTGAACAACTCTTTCACTATTTTTTATGGCAGTTATAATGTTGTCTCGAGATGGTACAACCAGCTTGAGCTCATCCAAATTTTCACGGGCGGGAGGCTCCACCAGGTGCATCACTATGCGCTCCAACCTCTTAGGATGCTCCACCGGCACATCATCGCCCAGTGACACTTTATCATTGCACTGTGCATTCATGTTAACAACCACTGAATATTTTCTTTTCATCTCTTCCATCATCTTCTTCCCATACTCCTCTCCTATAACACTATTAACACACACAAAACTCTGTACCTGCTTGGTCTCCTTAACAATTTCAAGGAAGCCTCTAGTACGCATGTATATGAAATTGCCCGAGCGAGACATCAATCTGTAGTATGACTCACCAAACTCTTTACTTTGGTCATACATCTGTCGCAGCACACATATGACCCAGCGCACATCTTCTTTGTGCATAAACACAAATGCAGAAGTGCCGGTCACTTCCTCGATCATGTAACCCACGGCAAGTGAAATGCTCTGGTCGCATTGGACAATCCTGCCATCTATAAGGTGTCTGGTCCAGTATTCATTATAAGCTGAGGGTGGTAAGATACGGGCAGGCAGAGCATTTGTGAGAACATGAACCATACCTATGAATACAAAATCATTGCCACTGGACGAAAATGTTCTATTTTGTCGCACTCTCTGCCTTCTGATCTGTTGCTCATCTTGAACACCATTCGCTGTGGCACGGTCTGAACGCCTGAGCATCCCATCAATGCGGCACCTCTCATACCGAGGAGGATCAGTACGGGCTCCAGCACGAAGTAACCTTATTTGGAAATTATGATGTTTTTTTAATATACTTTCATCTGACCCAGACTGTAACTCTGAAGGATAGATGTGATGTTTCAGAATATCTTTATCTTCTATGTGTACATAATTGTACATATCTTGGCTCAGTAAGTCTATATGGCAATATCCCAGTTTCTCCTGTATGTTGGGCGACACCAAGAATATCCGGCCGCGACATGTCACGCCCACCATGAACCCGCCGAATAGGTCAAACAACTTCATAACCGCTGGGGACCAGGTCTCCAGGTGCCTACACTTGATGGAGTTCCCAAAAACGTGTTCGTTGCGGAGCTTGTCTGCCGCCAATCTCAGGACACTGGTCTTGTCCACTTTGCGCCTTGAGTTGATAACGTCGGATAGCAGGCCCATTATCTGTGTTATCTGAGAATTGTACTGACTCCTACGATGCTTCTCGGCCTTAATACGGGATTCGCGATCGCTGGCTTTTGCCACAGGCATATCCGGTGAGCGGGAATCGGAGGAAGACTCCCCACAGCTAGTGGGCAAATCAAAAGATTTTGAAGGAGCGGGTACACCGATGGCCATTTCGAACCCCGGACTAACGAGCTCTGGCTGGCCGACCGCCACTCCATGGACCGCATACCGACCGCTGGCAGCACTAGGAGTCGACATTATATTGATCTAACCTCGTGGTGCTCGCAAATAATGTCCTTGTTTAGAAGTCATTCACAATTATGACCATTATCAACGTATTCATCATAATGTTTGTTTATAAACAACTTACTCAAATCCCGTTATTTTATACACTTTTTTGTACCACTGCTTTATACAAAATAGTTCAGAATACTTCTTACAAACACAAATAAACAGACACTAAAAATTAATCCGCGATTATCAGTAAACCATTCAGACAGTCATACGAACAGCTGTGCGGACAGAAACTAAAGGAATGTGGTTTTAACCATAATACAGTAGAGGAACTAAAAATGTTGTCATCATCTTGGTTTTAATTTAAAATTTCTGTACTCATGTAACATTTTCAGCAAGTAATGTTGTTCGTAATGATACAGGAAAAAATGTTTATTTGTCGCTCAAATTAGTTTAACTGCATAGCTAATACATGAAAGGAAAAAATATAAAAATAAATAAATTTATTCATAGATTTCAATTTTCTCAATTTTCAATTTGGTTGCAAGTGCGACTGCTGATCGGATAGGATTAGATCCCCAGGTCGAACACAAAATTTTGAAATTTAAATTTCTACTAAGGGTTCAGAGTCTGGATATGTACCCGATGCATGCTATTAGGCTTACCACCTATTCTAGAGTGTGCTGCGTTCATCTGCTTACCCCTTCGGGGATTACAGGCGTCAAGTTACATTCATTACAGCATATTTTAACCTATATAAAGGTAGTAAGTGTTAGGCGCTATTCCATATTAGTATTGTAATTATTCCTTCGTCTCTTAAGTACAAAATATATATACTTAAAAAATATTTACACACAGAATGTAAAAAAATAATTCTTAAGGGATGTAAGGCCTTCAAAGGTCAATCGTGGGAGCTCGAGCCAATCTTGTGGGAATCTGTACTCGACAACCCCTATCGTTAATACACATGTGTAGAATATGGACATAACCCTTCTCAAGAAATCTATGTCTAGAAGTAAGTTGAGACAGGCTTATAAATCATACATAATACTGCTTCTAAACCATAGAATTAACTTATTTTGTTCTCGAAGTTTCCATAATTGGAAATAATATTAGCCGATATATTATATCCATGATAAACGGGAGTTTTTGTTATGTAGGCAACATCGATAACCATCGACAATTTTTGATTTTAAGTAAAAACTAATCATTTAAAAAGTGACAAGGATTTTTATTCATATTTCCTTGATTTTATTGAAGCTGAAAAGTAATTACAAATAATTATTTCTTTATTTTCATTATGTTATATTATGACATAATCAGTTAAAGTTATGACATATTTGTATTTATTCTTTTGATACTGTTAATCACACAATAAAAAATGAAGTATGTTACAATTATTATAACAGAACTGTTCTTCTTGTATATAAAATTGAGTTCATTAATATCTGCTACTAAAAAAATGTTGGTATTCACTTTATTCATATAACAAAGTCATACATTTGAAAAATATTACCAAACGTAAATTATTTAAAATATATCGTCTGTTTTTCCGTGTCTGTTGTATTTCCCCTGTTATTTCTTGCAAAACTATAGAGTACTGATTTTATAAATGTATGATAGCGACGTAACTTTAATAGACGTGCCTTATGCTTGTAGGAATTCGTTACTTGTATTTTGTTGTCAAATTAAAATAACGCTTAAATACAAACATTATCTTATCAATTATTAGTTTGAAAGGTAGCAAGGCTGCGGGTATCGATAACATGTCTGCTGAAATAATCAAATGTCGTTTGGAACTCTTTCTAGTTGTTTTGCAATATGTGCTAGCAAACTGGAAGAATTTTAAAAGACGAGTCGTGCAGTCATCTTACCTTTGTAAAAAGGCAAAGGTTCACGTATGGGATGCACGAGCTATCGAGTCATCAGTTTGATCAGTTTGGCAACTAAAATGTATGGTAAAATAAGTAAAAGGAGAATGCAAGAGAAATCTGATGAGATGTTGTGGGAGGCACAGACCGGTTTCCGAGCCGAAGGAGGATGTATGGATCAAATCTTTTCTCTCAGCAACATTTAGTTGTACCGGGTAGTTTGGAAGGAACTCCGGGACATTTCACTAGAAAATGAGATAAGCGGCGGCGTGCTGTCCAGACCACGTACGTGACCTGTAAAGTATGCGTGCGGGTGGAAGGTAGCATATTGCCTTAGTATCAAATTAGGGCAACAGCGTGAGCGTGATCGTTGTTAACGCTCAGTGGAACGCACCCTTTGTGGTCAAACGCCGTCAAACTTCAAAATCTTCAAATGTCAGACCATATTTGTATACTCTTTGTGTCAGACAGGAACGTCACAAGTTAGGCGGGGAAATGAAATATTTCCAGTAACCAGTTTAAATATATACAATTTCTACATCGTTTTCCTGTTGTGTCTATATAATTTTAATCTCTAGTTATATTGAAATGTTTTGTGCTATAAAGTCATACGTTGCTCTGCGTTAAAAATAGGCAATATCAGTAACAATAAAACTTTGAACATGAAAATACGCTAGTCAATTCCTTTTTAATAAAACTAATTATTGGTGTAAAAACCGGTTTTATATAAACGTTAACAAGTCATATATAGTCAAGCGAGGAAAACCTACATAACGAGTTTGGCCTGCATCATTACCGCTTGCCTTTTGCACACAAGCTTGAGAAATGTGGTTAACAGTTGCGTTTCTGGTGTCATACATTGGTATTATAATTTCAGGGCAAGGTAATTGATATTTTTTTGTAAAGATACTCTTGTTTGTGCCATCGGCCAATGTAACTTGCCGTACGTATTGCAGAGTATGATCAATGTCAGCCGACACCGGACATCAGCAGCGGCAGATGCGTATTAGTGACTGAGTGTAGTGCAGCAATAAGGTCAGTGGTGACCTTTGACACAACTTTGTTTGAAATGTTTGTCCACAGATATCACAGTAACTGCTATGTGTATCTTTGTTTTTATTAAAAGATATTCTTAGTTAAATGGTCATTGGATTATAATTTTCCAGCGATTTTATTCTTGTAACTCATTAATTTTACATATGGGTATCTGTTTTCTCCCTGCAGTTGGCTGAAAAAAAGATTCTATGACAGATATCTTTCATTGTAAAATGATTTATATTTTTTTAAGTTACATTTTTTATACAAACACCACAAGCAGTGCCGAAAGTTATTCAATGATTTTATTGTAGTAATGAAATTGTTTTAGTTCATATCTAATTATTATGATGGTTTTAAAGGAATTAATTGAAATGGCGGAGGTAACCGCTTTGGACAGTCTGTACCAGTTAAAAACCACTTTGTTGCATAATCATTGATGTGCAACCTTTTTACTAGACAGTTTACTACTTATTTTGACCTCAGATTATCTTTAAGTTCATATATCGACCTATCCGTAGAATAAAGTTACTTCTGCATAATTGTTGGTTTACAGGAGAGTGATTTGAAATTTATCAAGCACATAAATCAGCATTTACATTTTTCCTAATTGTTCTAGAGGATTGATTATTTTCCTATGCATGTAAAATACAAAATATAGGTCAGCTTAGATTGATAACTACAATAAACTGATTTGGTGTTATTATCATATATAACTTTGTTCTACGGACAGGTTGATATGTATTGGCCAAGTCATAGCAGTTGCTGAGGATTTTGTGACTTTTGATGATATTACCATATCTTTTAGGGTGGTGAGGTGTACCACATGAAGTCTCTGTTTGTAAGACATGGAGCTTGTGGCACCTTGGTAGCTCTTTGCTGGACCCCATCAAGTTGACTTATGTCCTTTTGAATGTTGACTCTAGAATTTGATAGGCATATTTTTATACAGCTTTATATAAGACTAGCGACCCGCCCCGGCTTCGCACGGATGCACAGCCGATACTAAATATATCTCTATTAGAACTAACTAAAG
>DWEI01003996.1:0-12150 GCA_018245875.1 Mysoria ambigua | reverse complement strand
GTTGTTAGTGCCTTAGACCAGATGGTTACTAGGATAAAATTGGTGTACACGAAAATTATTGTTTATTAAATAGAAATGTCACACACCGGGCACACAACCTGATTAACAACGACCATTAGAAATATTAAATAGAAATTCTAGTTTAAAAAAATTAATAGTAGCCCATCTTAGGATTTGAACCGTGGAGCTCCCAATCAGCAGTCGCTCTTACAACGAACTGAACCAACACGACAAACCAGCCACTGCAATACCTTAATGGAACTACCTCATTACGATATGCATATGTTCAAAACTAATGAAACTTATGGTCATAATAAAGTAGTTGTTAATGAGCTATTTACAATTGTTGCTGTTCTATATTGCAGATTACTGTTAATTGAATAAGATTTTTTTTGTTATTTGGATATATATAGTAATGCCATTTCTATAACATAAACACCGCGCGCTCTGCTTAGCCGCGTGACGCGAATTGGTAAGCGAAGTGGTGTATAGTATATTATCGAACCAATACCTCGGTTTAAGGTTAAGTACGTGTCTATTTTGGTGATACTTTTATATTTAAATAGATTTTTAATATTTTCATCAAGTTACTTGCAATCATAATACACCTGCTCGGAAAACATGTTGACCTCTTTAGATATTATCTTTATTCCGCTGCCATTTTGATTTTTTAATAATGATTTATAGGACTAGTTTAAGTTTGTTCTGATGATTTGTATAAAGACCTTATAGTCGTCTATAAAATTTGGGTCCAACCAAACCTTAGATATTAATACTTGTATGTTTGTTACCTAATATTACTACAAAACTATTTACTTTAATATTGTATAGGTTAATTTAAATATTAAATAACAATATTTATAGTTTTCTGTTGGTGATTGATATAACTTGATATATTTTCTGTACCAGTAAAAATTGTGTGTATTTTTTTTACCACTAGATAATTCTAATGCAAGTACAAGACCAGAAACCTAGATATTTTAGCTGTTGTCCAATTAGCTACTAATTTTGATTTTCTACTAGTCTGCCTCGGAGTCTGCAAATGAGGCCGCTTGCCCGAAAATGATTGTACTAGATTGATTCTAATTTAGCAAAGTGAATCGTCACCCTTTATCTCGTACAGTATCTGCGTTGCATATCGCGGCGGGAACTTCAAAGGGAACGATAGCGTGTTACGTTAGATGCGATCAAAGAGCCGCCTCTGAGATCTGTATTAATTCGGCCCAGGAGCGTAATAAGAAAATGAGTGCAAGTAATCTTAAGCAATTGAGCGAGTACGACTGTGAGATACATCTTATGTTCTTGGTAGGCAGGTACCTAACTGATCTGAATTCCGTGTCTGAGTCATTTCACATAAAGACATCTATTCTCACATCCCATATACCTTTTTAAGGCATATTGGAATGTAATCAAAATAATGTTGTTGTTGCTATGTAGGTATGCAAACTTAATATAAAACAAGTTATATATTTAATCATGTACTAACAGAAAATAAAATAGTGTAATTTATCTGCGTCCCAATCCCAATGCATTTCAGTCAAAAATGTAATTTCATCATTAATCTTCATATTTTTGTTCATTTGATTGCGTTGCCTCGTTGGTCGCGTTGGTTGCAAGTGCGATTGCCGATCAGAAGGTCCTGGGTTTAATCCCGGGTCGGGGACCTTGAAATTTTTCTAGTTAAATTTTCTAGTAGTGGCTCCAATTCCGATGCACGGTGTATGGCAACAAACTCACCCCCTATGGTTTAGTAACTGGAGAAACGTGGGAGTGTTCTACATTCTTATGCCTCCCTCTTCGGCGGTTTCTGGCGTGATGTTACGCATTTGTTTATTTTGTCACAAATAATCAAAATACAATTCATACGCTCATTAGATTTGCAAAACAGTAAATAAAACAAAACAAAAAAAAGATGATGTTTTAATTTATCTACATCCCTATTCCGATTCAGTTAAGAACAAACACACGCTCTTGTCACCGAGTTCACAAAGCCTATTTATTTTCTTAACTATCTGTGTACGCGCGCATCGCAAGTCGTCATTTCCCGCCAAGCGGGTCGCGACATCAAAGCTCGCGACTGCGCCACTCGCTCGGCTATTTTCGGCCCACGTCGGTAATTAATTTTTTGTCCCCTCCCGTCTGCCTTTGTTGTGCACTCGTCAAAGCTGTCGCAGTCTCCCCACCTATGTTTGCCATCGAATATATAGACAAAGTTTATAAATAAGATAAATAATAAAAGCAATTTAATGCAAAGTTTAAATATCGAACATAAAAAAATGTAACTTCACGCCTGTAATCCCCGAAGGGGTAGACAGAGGAATACGGAACATTCTCACGATCCACCAGTTACGTTTACGTCCCACTATGTAATAGGTGGTAAGCCTATTGCCATGCATCGGGCACATATCCAGACTCCGAACCACTACTAGGAATTTTAAATTAAACTACACAGATATACTCGATGTTCATTGCCTACTTTATTAGGGACTTGACGTGAGTATTTAATGATAATAATTCGTATTTGTCACAGGCACGACGCTCGATAGTTTGCATGCAAAACAATTTACAGCCTCGTAAATATACATATGTGGTGTCAAAAGGTTTGTAATTTACTGTCATAAATAATTCTAATCAAACAAACATTCAGCCGCGTACAGTGTACAATACCGAGCAGGGTATTTGCTCTCTACTATGAAACATTAACATGTACATTGAGCTAAAAATAAATCTATACGACGCTTTCACGTTTTCACTAGTCAGCGCTCAAATATCAAATGTTTATCCGAGCAAATAAATAATACAGCTAAGTACCGGGAATCGGGTAACGAAATGGATTACCTAACTAAACTAAACAAACTTTCAAGTGCCTGCCGACTCGGCGGTGGTCGAGTTTGAACCTTACTGACGTTACATATAGGTGTATTTAACGTTATTTCGAATAACAGTGGATTTGTATCAATAGAATCCCTTGTATGTGACCCAGAGACATCTAAAAAGGAGAGCGCTCGGGCAAATGTTTGTTAAGATCAAGTTCTTACACGAAATGATAATTATTGACGCACACAAGTGATCTCTGATGATTTTAAATGGAAAATATATAAATAAATATTCTGTTCCTAAATTTTTTCGCATATCATATTTTTGTTACACTTTTTAAATATAGTTAATTAATTGTATCACTACTTTTGATTTGTAATTAATGACATAAAAAATTCAATCCCAGCAACAATATCATACAAAACTGAGTACATATAATTTTTTCAAAGCAAATGAGGGATTATATTTGAAGCACTTGGTGTTATATGTCCGAAAGTAGAATCGAAGTTTGAGTGACATGGCCTTAACTAAAACATTTTAAGTGGTGCCGACATCCTAAACGTTTTCCGAACGCAAACTCACCGTGTTTGCCGGCAATTGTTGGCTCAAAACGAAACGTTTTTCTACAAGGAATACAAAAAAAAACCGAACGTTAAGTTCGAGTGCAACACGCCGTTCTCTAATAGGATTGTGTTGGCTTTGTTACGTGTAAAATTGTTTGGTATATTGTGTAATCTGTCTTTTTTATCTGTCGAGATGTTTTTTTTTTAAATCTGAACATTTTAATTCATCATTCACAATGGTATAAGTACGTTTTTGAAAATGTTCGGGTAAACAAATCATTGAGCCTTAACAAAAAAAAAATTATATAAATAAAAATTCCTTACTGTGTAATATTGTTGTCTCGGAGTAGTTTGGCAGAACCCTTTTCTTTCTGTGAAAATATAAACATGTACTAGATTTGTTGATAATAATTTTATAAGCCATTCATTTGCGATCATAGACAAATGCCATATCACAGATGAGATTATATCAAATATGAGATCATAGATAATATTAGATATCAGGTTTCCATGATGACAATCTATGTAAGATTCGAATCCTAACAAGTATATCGTACTAAGTGCTGTGCTTGATAGAGTTTTAACGTGAATTCGTACAACAGAACAACGCTAGGAAACCTGACTTCGTCGTCATGTTGTCTGAGGCGAAGTTTCCGAAGCCCACGTGGTCGAATATGGCGTTAAACCCTCTTGTTATAAAAGTAAACTTCTCCCTAACACTATCACAGTAGTCGATGATAATGCATGAGCATTTATGTTTCTTGGAATGTACGCACAATAGCGAGGCCCGATAGCTATTATAGTCAGTTGCTTAACAAGCGCGAAATCGGGATCTTCCCCAATTGCTCCCTGGCGATCACCCTACCGTGGAGTAATATTTTTTGTTACTGCCAACTGTAATATATAATGTCTATTTGTACCTTTAGTCGACAACAATTTGATGCGAAGACGTGGAGATATCTTCTATTGTATGTTTAGCATCTTTCAATATAATTTTTATTTAGAGAAGAGCTATTTTATGAATGACATAAGAAGGATAATGGGTCTGGTGGAGACGATGGTGTTGATGATTCAGTTAGCATTACTCGCTATTGATATGTTTATCAGTACTTCATGTTTTAAATTCAAAGATTGGGTTGCGATTTTGTGCCACATTATTTTGAAATTTATTTTTAAATAAATAAAATAAAGTTATAAATGAAATTATTTTTAACTAATAAAACATTGTTATTTTAATCGCCTGTATTGCCTTGAAGTGTGCAGTTCTCCTTTATTTTGATTTCATATGATTTAATCTAAATTTACTTTTAAGCTGTCAACTTTTTTTAATTAACGTCTCTGTTAAAGTTATTTTAAATACATTAATTCTGAATGGTGAATCAATACATACCGTGATATACTACAATTGGCGCATATAAAATGGATGTCACTTAATTAATATTCGACCAGCGCTTCTTAATTAAAAGTCTGCTAAAGAAACTGTCCTCATACATATATATAGATGGAGAAATTGAAATGTAAGAACAGTATTAATTAATCCGTTCCACATCATACCTAACGTTTTATTTGTTTAGTGTCTTTTAAAACGAGTATAAAAAGTTATTTGGGTTGTCTTCTAATTGTTAAACATACTTGGTAATGAATTGTAAATTACTGTGGGTTATAATTGTTAACAATAATTATCTACGATTTATACTTGACAATAATAGTTGTTAAGAACAAGACAAGTCTATGAGCAGACTGACTAGTTTTGAACTTTTCGCAGTCCATCCCTTTCTCACGTACTTTTCCTTGTTTGGACCAGAAAAGGAGGAATAGACACGTAACATGTATTTCGGTTTGGAGCGTGCCTCATTTACCCGGGACGAACGCTGTCTTTCAAACGAGCATTAGCACACGATTCTTTTCAAAGCAAGTCCACGACATCCGCCGGACCGCAAAAACTTAATTCGCGCGACCTTGCCTTTGTCTCGCCAATGGCAGTCATTCGCGCTGTTTTTGCGGACCGTTGGCCTCGAAGGCACGGCAGCGCCTACTTTGTTAGGTTTTTATCTTTATATGTATTAATGAAACAAGTAAATTATTACGTACAGAATGATTTTATTGTTAAATGTCACAATGATATAGATAAATTAGGTCGTCTTATTGTTGAAACAAGTCAATATTTACAAAGTTTACAAGTGGTAAACAACTTACAAATTTGGGAATATAATTAAATCTAAAATAACACGGTGCAATAAAGATAACAGATAACCTTATATAACATTTTGAATTTTTTTTAGTCATTTAATCGGTCATGCTATAAATTTTATAACCTGTAATATTTTACATTTACGACTTTTAATAGTACTAAACTGTGGTGATGATTTAAGAGCGAATAAAACATATGTATTTTTTTTAATTTCAGATGGTATCATTCTCCGACTTGCTTTCGAGTGGCTGTTCGGTCCACGCACGCTTCCTGCTGTGCTCGGCCTTCGCCCCACTGTGCTCGGAGCAGGTGTCCGGGTCCGTGAGCGCATGCCGAGCGCTGTGCGAGAAGGTCGTCGAAGACTGCAAGGGACAACTCCAGAAGCTACCTGATGTGATGCTGGACTGTGCCGCGTTTCCCTTGAGACCGAACAAGCGGCTGTGCATGCGGCCTCCCAACGCCAGTGAACTGGAGCCTGAGCCGCCGCCGCCGCCCCGCTGGCCGTTCCACGAGCACGAGGCCCGCGAGCGCGGCTGCCCGCCCGCCTTCGCCAGAGCGCCCGCCGGCGAGTGTTGGCCCGCCTGTGGACAGCACGCCACGTACTCGCAGACAGATAAAAGGGTGGCCGAAATTTGGATGAGCACGCTCGCCTGGTTCTCACTGCTGTCGACATCCTTCGCATTGTTGACTTTTTGCGCCGAACCATCGAGATATCGTTATCCAGAACGACCCGTGGTCTGGATGGCGGCTTGCCACGCTGTTGTGGCTCTCTCGTACGTGACGCGGGGCTGGCTGGGCGCTAAAGTCGTCTCCTGCGCTGGCACCACGCTGGCGGTGGACGGCCTCGCGGCGCCCGTGTGCGTCGCCTTCTTTTCCCTGACTTACTACTTCACGCTGGCGGCCGACGCCTGGTTCGCTAACGCGTGCGTGGCGTGGTATCTGACCGCTGCCAGCGAGTGGTCGACCGAAGCTTTGGAACGCGCAGCGGCGTACCTGCATGCCGTGGCGTGGGGCTGGGCGGGCGCGTGGACTGCGGCGGCCTTGGCGCTGCGTCGAGTGACAGCCGACGAATTGACCGGAACTTGTGGAATATCAGACGCGGCGGCGGCCGCGCTAATCGGAGTGCCGCGAGGAGCTCTGCTAGTCACATCCGTCGCTCTCGCTGTAGGGGCCTGTCCTGGCATTATGAGAGTTCGTCGAGCGCTAGATTCGAGGGGCGCGAGGAGAGTGGGGAGACTGGCGGCGCGTGCGGCGGCAGCTGGTCTTCTGTACTTGGTGCTGGCCGCGTTTGCGAGCGGCGCCCGCGTGCTGGAGGCGCGCCGGCGGGAGGCGCAGAGCAACGCGGCGCTGCTGGCGGCGCTGGCCGGGGAGGGCGCGGCGAGCGCGGCGGGCGCGGCGGGCGCGAGCGGCGTGTGGGCGTGCGCGTGGGCGTCGTGCGGCGTGGCGGCGGGCGCGTGGGCGTGGTCGCGCAAGTCGGCGGCGGTGTGGCGCGCGGCGCTGTGCCCGCCGCGCAAGGCGCCGTGCTGCGCGCCGCCGCTGCTGCGCGCGCACCAGCCCTACCACAAGCGCCCGCTGCACGTGTCGCGGGTGTAGCGGCGGCGCGCGCGGCTCTGAACTGTCTCAAAGACTGAAGTGAACTGTTAGTGAGTAGGACCCTTGTGCCTCGTCTGCCTTCTGTGAAGGCGATCTCGATATTTGTACAAAGTGCTTGTAAATAATGTAAATTAATAATTACATATAATGTTGGTTTTTTATACGATCTGTCGTTTTATTACCCACCAATTCTGAAAATAACAATCTTCAGTTCTTCGTTATCAGCTCGGAAATTAAATGAATCAGTATTATTCACAATTATCATGATTAGGCATAATTTCATATTGATAATAATTTTTCTACACTTCAAAAGACACTTTTGAACACACTTTTTGAACACCCACTCCACACAAATGTTTTATTGACTCAAGAAAAATGCACTGAAAACTTTATTTATTCTTAAAAACTTAATAAGATTACACCAATTGATTTAGATTTTAATAACAATAACAGATAATGAACCTATTTTAATAATTTAAGTACTTCTTATATCAGTATAGTACAATTAATAATAATTAATGATGTTATAAATAAGTCATGCCATAGTGTTATAAATAAGTCATGCCATAGTGTTATAAATAAGTCAGCCATAGTTTATTTTAACATTATATTTTTCAATTGGCGCATCATTCCCACATTTTTTTTTAATTTTTGTGCTTTCACTTTCTGGCCATTGTGGTATTCGCGTGGTAGCACCCAGTGTTCTCTCGCGCGCTCATGCTCCTTCATTCATGTCATTCTCATTTCTCATAGTCCCCGAAGATTCATTTTACCAGTTAAGTAAATATAATTATTGTTATTAAATGAAAGGTTCAATAATGAGACACGAGTGCTCGCTAAACATGTTTTTATTATCAACTTTAAACATTATCATAGTACGGATATTTATGTATATAACTCTCTATACAAAAAAATTAAAACAATTTGGAGTTTTTAAATTACACAATTTACAATCTTGACAACCCCCTTCAATATATAACCCTGAGACAATTTAGTTTTATACATTAAATTATTTATTTATTTATTGTTATTAATTAAAACTATACATATTATACAAAATGACACCAGCATGTTATTCAATCGGAAATGACTTCGAATCATCCATCGAGTCCGTCGCGTGGACGGCGGCGGCTCATCAACACCGCACAAGCCCTTCAGAAACACATCTGTCCAGTTTCTTAGCGTCGTTAGGTACATCCGCTAGAACACCCAAATTATTTTATAGAAAACACATGGCTGAAAATATATATACTAAAAAAACCAATTTAAAGATAACAATTGATGTTTTGTTAAAGGTTCACATACTATTAACACACTAGACTATTACGTTAAAAATACTTTATGACACGACATTAATATTATAACAGCATTATGAAAACTCGGTACTGTAATTATAAACATTAATAATATAACGAAAGTTCACACAAACGTAGATGTATCAGTAAGAAATACAATTCTGATTTTATTGAATACAATCAACACAAATGTAATCATGTATAACGGGAATTAGAAATGACAGGATTTGTAAGAAGTTGCGAAACAATGTAAACATGGCTACAACACCGCGCGGCCCGCGCGCTGGCGGCCGCGGCGCGGGCGCGCGGTGGGCAGGCGGAGCGCGCGGTGCACGTGGAACATGTTGCATTTTATTTCGGCACAGATTAGTGGGGCGAACAATTACACTAGCAGGCTACAAGTTGGTGGTGTAGTCATTGACATATAAATATACATGTAAATAAAAGAAATCTCATTATATAATGCAAAGGATTTTAAAATTCAAATTAAATATTAATGAAATAAATACCCTTGGAATGTTACGTAAATTAAAAAGTTATGAATACTGCATCTATGCGCTGCTATTGCATTTATCGAACACAATTTGCAAACAAGACACCGATCAGACAAGTTACACTTGCAGGGAGTGAACACGCAGTTCACGGTTTAAGTGGAAGGAAAGTTACGATAAAAAGGTCCCGCGCGTGGCCGCGGCGGCTGGCCGCGGCGGCTAGCCGTGGCGCGCCGCCAGCAGCGCGTCGAACGCGTCGGCGGCGGGCGCGGCGCCGAAGTAGCTGCGCAGCGCGGGCGGCGCGCGC
Organism: Mysoria ambigua; assembly: GCA_018245875.1. Classification (NCBI taxonomy): domain Eukaryota; kingdom Metazoa; phylum Arthropoda; class Insecta; order Lepidoptera; family Hesperiidae; genus Mysoria; species Mysoria ambigua. The sequence continues at coordinate 2,893 of DWEI01003996.1, read as the reverse complement.
ACGTCGTCCGCCGAGCCGAAGGCGGCGCGCGCGGCGCGGCGCGGCGTGGCCTGCGCGCTGCGCGCCGCGCGCGCCGCGCCCGCCGCCGCGTCGTCCGCGTCGGTGTAGGGGTTGGTCAAGTACTCCGCGTACAGTTCGCTCTGGTGCAAGTCCCCGCCGTCGCCTGGGCTGCAGGAGCGCGCGCCTGCCGCTTCCGGCGCGTCGTCGGCGGCCTCCCCGCGGTCCGCTCGCTCGCGGCCGTCGCTCCGCTCGACGGGCCTCGGGTACAGGATCGGAGTTTGGGCTTGGAGTTTTATTCCGATCGGTGTCGATATCATCTGTGAAAAAACAATTTTCTTTGTTATGGTTTTTTATTACTGTTGTTTTTTTATAAAATAATAAAATATATCGAAAAAAGACCCTAACCTAAGAATAAAACAAAATGACACATAAAAAATGAGATTGACGTATAAGCTTTACCGAGACACGATAACGGTTTTAAAATTACTTTAATCTGATTTGATCATCGGAAGCACTAACATAAACAGGATGTTTGACTAAAATTGGAAAATGGTTTTAAATTATTCTTCATCACAGTACGAGCACTCTGTAATAGTATATCTTAAATACATGCCGTATTTTCAATTACTAATAGTTACAGTCTCAATACAAACATCCCGCTATCAACGCAGTTATCGTACAGGCGTCGGTCCTATGGTGTGACGTCACAAGCACGTAAATAGCAATACAGCATTCACAGGGATTTCGGGCGTTTTAATGTATCAAATGCTGTGGTACCACAGTGTACAAATACGTCTATTAAAAGTTCACAAAAATATTTTTTTCTGTTCCAACAGACCCAAAAATACGAAAAACGTGGCTACAATTAGCATGAAAAGTGTCAGCGTTGTATGTTATTCGTATGTTTTAATGTATGAAGATCACTCTGATGTAAGCAATATTTGTGATTTTACATTACTGTTGCAATGAATTGAATTGCAAAACTGTAAAAATAAAATAAAAGTACTTTCATGTTACAGATATATTTTGTCAATATAACCTAAAATGAGTTTCTACAAAAACGTTTCTTAATAGTGATTTGAAAGAATTGTGTGCAAATGTTAATAAAATATTTCACCTTATTTACCTTATTACATTTATGTTTTTGAGTTCTGCAGCATAGATACCTGTTTGGTTTTTGAAGAAAAATTCAATTATAAAGACTATCTATTTTAAGTATGTCACCTATTACCTATTAGCTTTTCCAAAATTGCTATCATTTTCAGGCCAAAAAAACACAGAACTCTTAGATACCAAATTGATGTAAAAATATTATAAAATTATTTAAGAAATAGCTCAAAAAGGGATGATAACGTCGTGAAACCGATCTGTAGTATTTACTAGCGTGTGACGTCACTCAGTAAGAAGTAATCACAGGGCGTTCCTAGCAAATTTACAACAATAATACAGCAAAAGGCTTCCAATAGTAGCGCAATTTTAGAAGTTCACAAGTTACACATAGTATTTGTTATCAACAAAAAACAATTCACAGCAATCGCTGTACTGCATTTTATTTGCTTTTATGTGTTCCTAGCAAAATGACATTTATTCACAAATGACGTGAGAGACATTTATTTAACCAGAGGTTAGAGGGATATTCAATAAAATTTGCTTGCCGAAAGACCCACCTCGTTCAAAGGCTGCAGGAGAACAGAAGAGGTCAACCCGGATTGGTCGTATAGAGGGTTTCTTATAGGCACCATCCCACTGATCGGGGCGGATTGGACCCCGCCGGACCCCAGGGGCGCCGGCATCGCGGGGGCTGCGGCGCCCACTGCCGGAGCGGGCCCCGCGTTGACCGGCGAGCTGGTCATCGACGCCACCAATATGTTGGGCGACTGGGCCGTGGACCTTTGTATTTGGATTGGGTTGGACCGCAGGGGGGGCGACGCCGGCGGCGGCGATTGCGTTTGGCCGTTTGGTCCCGTGTTGGACCCCACGTCGGGCACACACGGCGGGGGACTGCCGACGGGCAGCAGCGTGGGCGGCGCGGGGGGCGGGGCGGGGGGCGGCGCCGCGGGCAGCAGCGTGGGCATGGCGGGCGGCAGCGCCGTGTGCATGTGCGGCGGCACGGCTTGCGGCGGCCGCGCGTTGTCGTTGGCTGGAACATGGCGTGTTATAGCTAAGGGCACGGCATTAAATTAGTTTATTAGTTAAATTGACATTTTGTAACTGAAAAATGAAACCTTGCAATCCTTTATTTGATGGATTAAGCATGGTCAAAACTACTTTCAAATGTCCGGTATAGAAGATGCCAAGGTCGAATATAAAAACAAAATAAACAGCCAACCAAAAATTTTTTTAAAGTCAGGGGTAAGTAATATTTACCTTCGGGAAACAATTCGTCCTTCAAGGTGGGTAAGAATTCACTGATGATATCCCAAGTTATGTACCATAACTCATTGTAACCATCGGCGTTACTAAATATCTGAAAATTTACATACTATAATATATTTTAATCTTTTAGCCGTTCATAAATTACAGCAATGAATATTAATAAAATTTTTATATTCAAATCAAGATCAAGTCCAGTTAAAAAATTAATACGAACAAGAAATACTGATCGACACATTATATAGGAGGATAATATAAGAACAATAGAGATAAAACAAGAAGCGCAGGAGCCGTGCGCACGCACCCGCACGGAGTGCATCACCAGCAGCATGTTCTTGAGCGACTCGAGCGCGGCCTCGCGCAGCGGCTCCTGCGGCGCGGCCAGCAGCGCGCGCTGCACGCGCAGCACGCGCGCCCACAGCGGCGCGAAGGAGCGGCGCGCGCCCAGCGCGGGCAGGTGCTGCAGGAACACCTTGCACAGCAGCGTGTCGGCGCGCGCGGCCGCCTCGGCGCGGCGCGG
>DWEI01003995.1:0-12150 GCA_018245875.1 Mysoria ambigua | reverse complement strand
CTGCTTAGGTTTGGCCTACTTCTTCATTAAAGGAGACTTAGTTCTCACATGTATTCTGTATGAGGTTTTGAATGTGTAAGATTTGTACGAAGTGTCCTTCCATTCGTCCCAAAATCGGCTTAAGGTGTCCATAATGAATGGCGTTGCGAGGCCTGATGCATTTGCGAGTCTACGAATGAATAAGGATTTACTTCGGTTTTTGGCGCCCTATTTCTTGAGATTTACATAAAAAACTGCCTCGTTGGTCCAGTGGTTTTGTTGGAACCCGGCTCGTGTACTATTAAATTTTTCTAATTGGAAATTTCTAGAAGTGATTCGGCGTCTAGATTTGTGCCCGGTGTATTTCAATCGGCGTACCACTTATTCTCTGAAGAGTCGTAGACATAACTTTTGAACCGTGGGGGAGGACTATAGTCTTCTGCTTACGTTTTCTGGAGTGTAGATGTGATGATGTCATGTTTATATCGACAACGTTATATGTAGTCTATGTATGGTGAATATTTTTCGAGTGCACGTGAGATCTAATAGTAAAGTGATTTTGAAAATGTTAGCAATTTCAGATATTTTTATGAGCACATACCAAGTGAACGTTCTAGAAACAGTAAAAGGACTCTACGCAGCTGTGACACGTGGAAATTATTTTGGATGGGTAACCGAATTAGAAGAAAGAGAACTTGTCTCCTGTGAATATCTTTCTTGACACATTGTACTTAACGTTGTTGATAAATTTCATAATAAAACGTAGCACAAAATTTATTGCAAAATTATTAAGGGACCTAATGAGATGATAGATAAAATCAGCAATGGTTCTCGTACAGTTGGACATCGATTTCGATAGTCTCTGTTCGCCAAATCGGTATTGTAGTTAACGATTTTGAAACGGAATTCGAATTTATAGGAATAAATAAAAGAGACATTTTCCATTTAATAACTGCTCGTCCCTTGAGTGACTGTGAGATGTGACACAACTAATGAAGGTGTATTACAAGTCTTGAACAAAGAATTCCCGGAGCGGCGGAATGTTGGTAATTTCAGTAGCTCGACGAAAGCTGAGCTGACTCACATTTGGTGCCCCTTCACGTAAGTGCATTTTAAATATCAAAGCCAAAATATTCACCGTATTCGTATGGAATTCTTTTGAATTTCAATATGCTTCTACTTCTGAAGCGTGGCGTTAGAAACTTTGTTATTATGGTTCCGTCTGGGCTGCGTATATTTCTCTTGGAGTTCTGATTTATGTTTCGTTTATCGGTTTGTTATAACTTCGTTTATATAAGGTTTACGTAAACTATTTACTGGTTACAAAAGGCATTATTTGATTCTTAAATGTTTCGTGGGTGTTGCACATAATTGAGTATTAAGCCGGCTAGACTCAATAAGGCATTATTTAACTGTGTATTGTTGTATTTAACATTATAATAACATAATCAGTTATAAGAACAATTGGGAACTATTATAATCGATTGCGCTCTGTTCTCGGCTTCTGGTATCTAGCTACCGCATGCAGCCTTTCGCGGATCATCCCATTTGGCTGGAGGGCATCCCGTACTATACTTGTCTCCACACCAAAATTCGCTTACTATACCGGTTATCAATTCTGTTTCTCTTAAAAAATATTTTTTAAAATATCAAAATGTAACTGACAACTTTTGAAAGTATCTGATGTACCTAAGAGGAAATACGTATGCTTTCATAAGACTTTTAAAATATATTGTATTTGTATAATTTTCTACTACATACATACAATTTATAATGCGTTTCTCAGCTACTACTAGATTAACAAAAAAACAGTACTCTCATTCAAAGTCGCCGGATAGACCAAGAAACCTCAAGCAAAAATGACTTTCTGTAGGAACTTGCAATATTTTCTCTGAAGATTTGACCTTCTTTGAGCCTAACAAGACAGAAACGATACACAGAAGAAAGAAATTTATTAAGCATCTTGAAGTAAAACTGACGCCATAATTAGTTTAATTTATCATAATTAAATTATTGTAATTATTAAATTATTAATTTATCGTAATTGAGGTCATAATTTAGTTTTAGTATAAGTTAATAAAAATGTAACATATACGCCTGTAATGACCGAAGAGGTAATCAGAGAAGTGTAGCACAGTCCCAAGTGTATAAGAATATATTCTTAGATATGTAAATGTTTTAATTATTTCAATAACGTAAATTTTGCTTAATACACTGAAATTTTAACATCTTAATATCATCTGTTAGCCAGAAGTTTTCTTTGACACTTTCGATACTAAATTATCCTTAATCTTTGTGTGCTAAGATATTTTGAGGGGCACTCTGTATCTTAAAATGTATGGAACGATCTTCTCACATTCAGTAACTTCTCGGTCTATTGACTTTGCATCAATCATAAGTCCAATCGCTGTCGGTAACAAATTTTCCTGGCCGGCTTAATGTATGTTTGCTGTCGAATTTGGTCATAATTCATTTTCATGTTATTTTTGCTTTGGTTTGTTGTGTACTTCACATGTTTTATTTGTTCAATCTGGCTGAAGTTTGACATTTATTGCACCTTCCTCTTCCTCTTCAAATATGGAAAGAAACGTTTGTGGTGATGATTGACAAGTACATATATTGGAAATTATCTTTCCTCCGACTTTGTTTTTGTTATAGTTTTAACTGTGTACATTAGGCGAAAGTGATAATTTAAATTTCTTTGTTGACAGATTTAGAATACCATTCCATTCTCACTCCTTATTATATTTTAAGTGGGATGTACAGGTGATTAGTGTAGTGTTGGTGTGTACTGTGCTCTACTGCCTTCCTTTTGGTCATTACAGGCGTGATGTTGTGTTTTTTTATATTCAGAATTAACGTAATAAATTTAAAAGTATTTTAACCTCACACAGCCAGTTAGTAGACTTTTGCGTGTACCAAATTGAATTTGAAAAATTTAAAAGTTTCGATATGCGCTGCTCAATCTATGTACAATCCATTCATCACGGGCACTCATCAATAACGTCGGTTGACTGCGGAATTCCTACATCATTCATCGGTCAGTTTATTTTTGGTATGTTTCCTGTGTATATTCTGTTATTATCGAATTGGGATACCTATTACTTTTGACTATAACAATCTGCTGGTACAGAAGTTCTTATTCGATGTTATCAATTAGAAAAAAAAGTTTTGCGTCTCAAATAAATCTAATTCATAGTTATACGCACAGTTTTCTTGCTTGTTTTTTTCCATTCTACAAACTGTTTAGTAACACAATGAGAAATAATAGAACTCCTATAAAATGTAACTCTAACATTTAAATAGAAAAACTTGCGATATAAACTTTTTAATGAATAAAGCTTCTTGAAAACGTATAAAAGAAGCCGAGAAAAAACTTTCTTCTTTGTTCCTATTTAAAAGAATTATGAATATTGAAAATGAAATCACATTTAGTTAACAACAATACACATTTATAAAGATTCTATGATCTTTTTTAATCCGTATATTTCTATCGAGTGTGTAATGTTTCGTTCTCGTAAATAAGCTGCTTATTAAATGTATTTTTCTGTTTTGTTCTTTTACTATCCACGATAGCTGTATATACAGTGAATTACAATTTGCCTCCTTCATATCATGCTTTGTCACTTGATAGTTTTCATAAATGTTTATTGATTCGCTTAAAGACCTCTTAGCTGATCTAAATGCTTCTTCGTTCACTTTACGTCCTAACATGACGGTACTCACCCTATTGTCATTAAAGTAGACCGTACCTTTTGTCTACTAACATTTTGGAAGTAATCAAAAATTCAATAGAATCATTTATTTATATTCTTTTTTATTTTTACCAGTGTAGACAATGTAAATTCAATTCATACGGGAGATTCATACGGAAGATTCATGTGAGACAATGTAATGGAGTTCCAGTTGGAGTTGTTCGAAATAATATCATCCACGAGGTTACCAAATTAATATTAATGTTGTTACGCCTCCTTCGAAATCCCAAGAGCGGTGTTGAAAAAATAGTCGAATTTCTGTCTCATTAGCTGAGGCAATTTGATATGACCTTCGCTGTGCTGCGACTTATCTACAGCAGGAAGTAAGGCTATTTAACTGACGTGTATGGTGGGTAAAAGTTGTATTAGCGTTTGTGCGTATTTTCTGATAATACGTTGGATGCCTGATTTTTTTAGGTCAATCGTATATTTTTTTGTTATAAATAACCCCATACGATGATAAGTCCACATATTAAACGTATGCTAGAAAATTGCAGAATTAATTTTAAGTAAACAAAAACTATTTTCACTTAATAGACATTTCTATATATAACATTGTACATTGATTGCTTTTAACGTCCTTCTTCATATATGAACGCTTTAAAATATCCATTATTATTTATACGACCTACGCGTCTCATAATTTACTAAGATTTGCATTTCATCTTCAGTTATAGAAGGGTTGGATGGATATCTTCAAACACATGTGCTATAGAATACTTTCATAGCATACTTGGTTACGTGTTCTTGTTATCTTGATATTCTATACCACTGATTTGGTCACGTTTGATCGTGCTAAACCATATTCCGATAGTGTACAGTTTTCAATACCAATCTGTCCCATTATTTATGTAGGAAGCGGAAACACCGGAACGATCAAATAAACCTTCCGAAGTTAAGCACAAACTACGGATACTGTAAAATTTCCGTAGTTATAAGTTTGTTGACCAATTTGCTTATAAATTTTGAGCAGACCCTTTTCCAAGTTCTTCTCGGGCGTATTAATTATTTATGACGCCCATAGTCTATCTCCCCTCCAGGGAGATATCTATCAGCGTCAGGCTATTAATACCCTGGCGGCGCCATTGTTGCCTTTCTTTGAACTTTTTTGCGACAAATATTTAAACTGTTTTATCGAAGTCAATATTTAACAAATTCTTTGGTTATTTCTCTGTGGTGAGAAATGTTTCACTCTGTCTGTTTAAAATAACTGACCTATTTAATTAATTGGTTTATTGAACATGCAGGTAATTGGGTAATCAGAATATTCGGTAGTTTTTAACCTTCTCTAAAGCCTTATCAAACAATGGAGTAATTGCCTCTGTTCTTATGGCTTTGTCGATCGACATGCTTTTAAATTTCGGAACCGTTTCAAACTTTGTTTTGGACCTTTAATTGCTTAAAATTTACCAACTCTATCTGCTTTCGGGAGAGATTTATCAACATGTTGCTATTAATATCTCGGCTCTCTTCTTACCGTTTTAATGATTCAGTTGTTTGCTATTTCTATGTATTATTATATTTTGTATTAAACATATTAGAAGAAACATAAGGTGTTTTTGCTGTTCAATTAAGTTTATATTTTTCTTGTTGTTTCTTATTTTGCAGGATGAAGTCATTTAACACTATAAGCATCACGCTCATATTCGACGCACTTTTTATTATTCTCGCAATTAGAATTCTTTTTCAGTCAGTTTCAGTTTCAGTGAAAATTTCTGTTACGATCACTAATTATTACCTTCACATTATCTTATCACATATAATGTGAATTATAAATCTCAAATTTTATGTTAAATTAAGAATAGATGATTTACTACAAATAAATACAAGCAGCACTTGAACAAATAAACCAGGTGGATATAATATTTATGAGTAAATTTATTATGTACTGAGTGGGTCTAATTCGTATGTTTGGCTTAGTTCCAATTTCCAGATAATTATTGTGTCATTACAGTATATTCCAAGTGACTTTTATGACCTTAGCGTATTTACAAATTGCTCAAAAGATAAATAATGTGCAATGTTGAACAGCTGTATGATATGGTTGTGTTACATCTCGGATTTATTATTTTTTGGCTGTCAGAAGATCCTCATAAATAACATTCATGATGGATGACATAGTCCAGGATCCGTGGTCGATTTTAACAAGTGATTACTTTCTAGTTAAATTTTTCGCGAATAGCTTCATTTTAAAGACTTTCGCAACTTTTCTGTTACAAAAATTTTCGATTGCGGTATCTAACATCGATTACGAATCATCCGAAGTCACTGAAACCGAAGATTTTCGTTTAAAACAATACGGAGACTAATAATCTGAATGTTGATGTATTTTGATTTCCAGTCTCTGGCCAACGAATACGGGAAGCGGCATCGATAAAAATGAAAGAATGCATTAATGTCCCAAGTTTTCTGCTGCAATATCCGTTGTGGCAGATGTTTTCAACTGTTCAACTTCGGTGGAGCACCAATTATCGCTAGCGGGGATGACATTGAATTTTATACAATATTCGCTACCGATACATCGAAAGTCAGGTCGTTACAGTCTATTATTGCATGAACACACATTCTCCATAGAAAACATGAAAGAGAAACATTTTACAATGAATTTTTTGAACTCGAAACTCACAAGTGTAAGTCACTTTTGAAACTACAACGTCTAGGAATACACTACAAAATTTTAACATTGTGAATTTAACGATGAAAATTATTTTTTGAAAGTATTTACTATTGATGAATTTCATTGTGTTGGGATATGATTATTTTAGTCGCGGAGGGATATGATTATTTCAGTCTTGAAAGTTCTGAAGCACGGGCGATGAATGATAAGAACCTGTAAACTCAACTAGGTTTCTCGCAACGTATATGTGTAAACGTAAAGGTGTAAAGGTGTGTTTTATTCCTGAAAGTACTGCTTTGGCAGTTGATCCTCAGTGTCGGAGCGCCGAGGCCATGGGGCGTTTTAATGAGGGCTTCAAACCGACATTTCTTTTCGACCTTCCCTTCTAATTACGGCGCGAACAAAGCATCTGTAAATTAATACAGCGCAACGAGGCTGGGCGGGTGGAGTTTACGTTAATATTACCAACAAAATGAATTTATCATCTCGCGCCAAAGGCCATCCATATCCGACACGGACTTCGGGCAAAATGAGCACTGGATTAAATCAAAACTGCCCCAGCTTTTAGGGGTTGTGAATATTTAGAGCTGAAACGCTTTTGCTAATATTTAAGCGCGTTTTTTGAGATGAACCTTTTCGCCGCTAGTCTGTTTTGAAGTTGAGTAATCGTCACTTGTCTTTTCTTTTTTTTAATTTTGTTATGTGTATGTGTATAGCAATAGGCTTCACCATCTATTTAATAGGGGGACGGTGAAACGTGGGAATGTTCTATATTCCTCTGTCTGCCTCGTAGGAGGTTACAAGCGTGATGTTACGGATGATTTTATATATAAGTTACATCACATGCACAATAAAATATAAGCAAAGTTATTATGTAATATCAGGACTATATTTTTGATTTCAAAATACAGCCCTCGAATTCCCTTCACGATCACCAAGCACGTTTAGGTATTTAACGTTAAACGTGTGACAAATTTTTCCTGTCTAATATTAAACAGTCGTTGTGTCTGTTAATTAAAAGTATGTATTGCAATTTACCCATGCAAAGACCAAAAACGTAGACACGGTGAAGTGTATCGAATTTGATTGATAAAATCAAGACAGTTCTTAAAAAAACTCTAATATATTTAATAAATCCGTTTGTGTAATTTACTGTTCTTTGAATTTCAATGTTATGTTACTCAAGGTCATTTGTAGCTAACTCATTTGTAGCTAAACGTTATTTCCAACTAAACATTTTTACATCCATTAATCATTACGATGAAATGTTTTGCGTAATTTTGAAAACTAATTGCGAAAACATTTATGACAGTAGATTCGATGACAAATAATTTACCAACGAACGTAACTTCACGCCTGTAATTCCCGAAGAGGTAGGCAGAGGAATGCAGAACACTCCCACGTTTCACCGGTTACGTTTACATCCCACTATGTAATAGGTGGTGAGCCTATTGCCATACATCGGGCACATGTCCAGACTCCGAACCACTACCAGAATTGTAATTAGATTTTTTGGCAGAAACTTTTCTAATTACCAAATTTTGTGGCGTTCGACCCAGGAATTGAACCCGGGACCTCGCACCGGACCTCGGACCGGGCAGTCGCACTTGCAACCAACACGACCAACGAGGCAGTCAAAACGAGCCAGTCAAAAGTAATTTAAAGGATTAAAAGAAGTTAAAAAGAGCAAATGCAATTTATAAACCACAGGGGCTTGCAGCATTTGTTGCCGATCCGACTACCAGGTCAAATGTTTCCATTAAAATAAGTTTTCATTGTTTAAAGATTAATAAATATTTTAACGGGTATATTACAAAGGCTTAAATAATTAAAAAGTTCGGTTAACTTTTAATTTTATTCATAAGACTTTTACCTGTTTTATCTTTTTTTAGTATTAATCAGATAATAACAGGCTCATTTACATAAAATTTAACTGAAATTAGATGGGTTGGGTTTTGCTGTACTATCCAATGCAATCGAGCATACATAAGTTTTGTTTACTTAAAAATCTTCTATTCATTTTACCATTTTTGATAATATTTTTGATGATTGACATCGATATCTGTTCTAATCTCTATAAAGCAGCATCAACAAAAGTTTTCTCTTCATTCATTTAAGGCACACACAGCTATTACATCAGGTCAGTTAAAATAATGCTCTTCCTACGCTCTCTTAATATCTCGAGCGTCTTCATCGTCTGGTTGGCGCCTTCGGGATTCGAGACTTTGTTTAATTTCTCATCTACATTTTCTTAGTTTTTACGACTTTTGTTTTCAACTAGAGTTGCGTCTTCTACGGAAGGCACTTACGTTAATTTTAGTTTCTATTCGTTTATAAAAAAACTTGACCAGTGTGGTCATTGATCACATATTAATAGACACATTAAAATGCAGAGTATTTTTTTTAAAGTTTATCCTTAATTTCTAATATACTGTCTTTAGTATTTGAACGGTGCATATATCTCTAGAATTCCTAAATTTTGTATCTCTGCGCTTAATTCAAAACCTGTGGCATTTCTTTCGTATTTTCAAAGTCCTTGGTGTTTGACGAGTTTGGGCTTTTGATTAAAAAGCTGCCACGCTCAATCTTTGCTCCGTGTTAGGGCGTGTACATGACGGCTTGAAAAGGCGTCGACATGCACTTAGGATTCGCTCTAGACTTGGATACCGTTTAGGTTACTTGAAACATTGCAGGGTTTAGATGCCATCGCTAATTAAATTCTTCGAAAATCAATACATGGATTTTCATGGCTTTGCACCAGATAGACAATAAGATACACACGTTCTATGATATAGAACGTATGATCTTTAAACGTAATATTACTGAACTTATATGTTCTTTTTTTAATATTATCTACTTTTGGTAAGTATTAATAAGGTCCGTAATATGATTATTACTTTTTGTTTGAATGTACCAATTATCTTTCAGTTTAAGAAAAATATCTATTGCATACAAATATAACACTATAATTTTCTCCTATGTTTGCTGATTCTATAATACGACAGATATTTATAGTGCCGTGCAACATAGGAACATTAGTCGTCAATATGTGCGGTAAACGCTCCGTGTGATCGCGCCCTTGATGAGATGAAAATGAAGTCGAATCTGTTACATAATGAACCGTTTAAATTTTCGTTTAAAATTAATATTTCGCCTCAAGTTGTTTCGTTCGCGCAATTTATTTTTAGTCTCGGGTTTATTGCATTTTATATTGACTTGCCAACGGTATTAGAGGGCATTCGTTACTAGTTATTATTATCTAAATAGTGTATTAAAATATTATGTCTTAATCATTTATGAATTCTTAAATATTCTTAGTTTTCATATTGTACAATAAACATATTTATAACGATTTAATATTTTTCACAATCTATTTCCATTATAATATGTGGACTCTGTTTTGTGCGTGAAAATCATATTTTTATCTCGTCCATAGCCCGTAGAAACTAGTCTGTAAATGAGCAGATAAAGATTCTTGGTTTGCGCAAAATTTACACTTGTTGCAAACATTAAGGATTTCCCGAAGTTTAGCCGCGGTGTATAACTTCGAGAACTAGTGCTGTCACGAGCGAACTCACTCTTCATTTGGTTGTTCAAGACTCGATTTGTTTTAATAATAATTATTTCTTGAGACATCTCATCCCAAAGTAAGCCTCAAGAGAGCTTCTGGCATGGTAGCAGACGGTTGATAATAAACTACATATATACATATAAATTATACTTAAATTGTTCTTTTTTATTTATTTTTTACCCCCAGACACAGAACAAATATTTATGTTCATAACACAAATATTTATTCTAGGTGGGAATCGAACCCAAGACCCCCGGCGCAACAGTCAGGTTCACTAACTTCTGCACTAACGGGCCAGTTGTTTTACAATATATTCAAAAGCATATTTGATACGAAAGCTGTTTTAAAATATAATCATTTATATTTTTTTTATTGGTGTGAGCATAGATAGACATAGAGTGGGATATTCAACTGAAAAAAAAATCAACATGCCATTGATTTCATACATTTATTTTAAAAACCAATCCATAGCATAACACATATGTAATAATAACACACGGTTGCGTAGACATAATTATGTGGGCTCACACGCGTTGTACGCTTACCGTTGCGCGCGTTTCCAGTATCACACACACTTGGAAAATTTCCACCCTCAGAACATGCGTAGTAATTAAATCACGAGTGGAACTGTCTGGTGATTTATTAAAAACCGCCAGAGTTTGTGACTGCAGTGCGGCGGCGCACTCGGCGCAGTGAGCGGTTGAACGCACGGCCGGCTGCTTCGGCTCGGCGAAAACTGTCTATGATATTATAAAGTAATTTTATGAGGTGAAAATACTCGTACATGTAACCGATGTGCGATAGTGGAAATATTTTTTGTTTCTTTGGATGAATTAGTAGTAAAAATATAGATTGTTCCTGATTATAGCGTAGGGATATGTTAAATGACTGTCTTGTTTTTTTTTCTAGTTTCGAGCGCGATTGCTGATCGTTAGGTCCGGGGTTCAATTCCCGCGTTCGGTACCATTGAATTTTTATAACTTAGAATTTTTAGATTTTTAATTTTTATTTAAAGGAGTTTTGTCGCACATTGACTATCCCACCCCCTTGGGTAAAAGGTTCACGTTAAAACTTACTAACTAAATGATGTATTATTTGATGTATTACATTACACGTTAATATAAATTTGAGTGAACAATGGCCAACGTAAAATTGTAGGGTTCCACATTATATTGCGGGAATACAAAATTCTTCCTCTTCCCAGCGTTCCGGTCGCATTCCATCAGCACGCGATATCATCCACCAGCCCACAGACGGTGCAGTCGAGGGATTGAGTATTGCCCAATAAGTTTAAATATTTGTTTGATGTGATGTGACCGGATCGTAGCCTTAAAATTTGGACCACATTTCTTCTCTGCATCAAAGTATTCGTGCCACGTATTTGTGGCAGTTTTTAGTTGTGGCTCGGTTATGGCAACAGGCTCTATGCTACACTTGTCTACCTACCTTTTCGTGGATTACGGCTTCATGTTGCGTATTTATATTTTTTTCTGAGTTACGTACATGAATATGAGAGCCCTAAAAAAAACTAATTTTCACGTCCGTAACATAAAATGCCGTTAATCAATCAAACACTAACCCGTGCGCTGCTACGAATTCAGTTCTCGAAAAGCAAACAGCTCGCCTATTATTGAGATGGAACTAACAGAATATGTGTCAACATAATTTCATGTCGTACGTGGTCTACGTATCCAGGGTTTCTTTGTAGTCCGCGCATTCGAACAGAAAAGTTTTAGAAATAAATAATTGAAAAAAAAAATATATAAAATCATTACTTACAGTAATTGACCTTTATGGAGTGTTACGTTACAACGTAAAACACTTTCATAGAAAGTTTACACTTACTACTATTTTATTTGAACGTCCACATTTATCACTGTTTTGTGTTCCCGCTGACCCGTTGGGATTTTAACTGGTCATTAGAAGTGACCGGGGATTGAATGAAATAATAAAGCAGTGATAGTCTAGTGGTTTGAAAGATAGCCTCTCATTACAGAGATCCGGGTTCATATACTGGTTCAAATACTGGCGTTCAAGTAAAGTGTGTTTTTTCAAGGTTAAATATCACGATCTTTAATGGCGAAGGGAAACATCGCGAGAAAACTAGACACGTTAGAGTTTTTAAATAAATAAATAAATAAATATCTTAGGACATCTCCACACACGGCCATTTGATCCCAAACTAAGCATCAAGAGAGCTTGTGGTATGGTAACCAAATGGCTGATAA